>JAZHYW010010663.1:0-37473 GCA_037355805.1 Ixodes ricinus | reverse complement strand
TTTTTCTATAAAGCTTATATATTTCTTATCGGGGTTTTTCGGTTTTCCCAGACCCTGATAAAACCGGCTTGGGGTTAATTAGCGGGGCTTATTGGTATTTACCGAAAACACGGAACCCTAGTCGTAACTAACTATCCCCAACAAAAACCCTCTGCAATGTCAAGAAAGTTGTAATGCGCCATACACAAGCCTTCTTCTATTTTACGGTTGCGAGATGCTAGCCAGTCAGCCAAGTTGCCAGAGCACAACTCCATTTGAATGAACAATACACCTTTCACGTTCTGCAACAAAAGATCCAAGTTGAGTTGACCTTGCTTTGTTCCCACAAAATAAAAATAAAGCTAACAAAATACAAATTCTCAATTAAGGATTTTATCCAAGCCCCTCAAAAAGCCTAGTCTACGTAACATTGACAGGTATCTTGCAACTTTGCTTTAAGCAACACTTTGTACGGCCCCGAATATGGGGGTTTCTTCGCCAATGCCTCAGAAGATGTTGTCTGTTGATATATAGGGTCGTTAAGATAAATCCGGACTTTTTCTAGGTTTTGTCTCTTAACAAAACAGTGAAGCTAACCAGCCGTATTGCGCTTCTGAGGCCACGTGATTCGACACCGGACTATCACATAAACAATTCACGACTTGCTCAAAAATGAGCAGGGAGTATGACCGGAGGGCGGCAATAGGTATTTGAATCGCTTCGCGCCGGAAAGTCACCTAAGCCAAACATTGGGCAGTATGGCTACAAGAAGTCACAAGTTCATAGCATTGCCAAGACGTTCAGGTAATCTGTCGGCCAGGAAGACGTTACGGCAGACCCAGCAAAGCACAGAAAACGGTCGATAATCATTTTATCTTTTCCTCTGTGTGTTTACCTGAATATGGTGAATTTTGTTTAGTTATCTCAACGATCCTGTACTTTCTATCCTAGAATCCACATCGTTATAGAGCGCAACAAATACTTGCCGAAGCATTTAGCAGCTGGAAAGCATGTTTCCTCGCCGTCACAATCCTGCGTTCTCCCGATTCATCACTTGACGTTTTCCTTCTCGAATACTTGAATGTGTCGGTCATGCTCTTTCTGATTTCGTTGTCACGCCTGGAGCTGTGCCGGACATGCATGTGGAATTCTGTCCTTGAGAAAAGTGAATCACCACTAGCAAAAACAATGTTCGCATCAGAAGGCTCTTGGAGTGAAGCACAGCGGCCTTCCGGGTCTCCGTTATTGACACAATTACTGTCGTCGCTTTCGGTGAGAAGACTAGTTGAGCGCTGCAGCGAGGGCCTTGGCATGCCTGAGCTATTCTTCGAGGCCGGCTGGGAGGAGCAATGGCAACTAGGGCTCGTGGTGTTCTCGTAAGTGTGCGACGTCGATGATAAGGGTATGGTACTGTAAGGAAATAAAGCAACTGTACGAAAATCATCAGAAAACGTTCTGAACCTCGCGTGTAGCACTTACCACCAAATTTACAAACCTCACTCCAATTTAGGGGCCCCTTCACTTCCTCAAGGAAAGCGCAAAGGCCGCCTATTTGCTGTCGCGATCAGCCATCGCCCGATTTTGGGGAAGTGGAGGGCGCCTCAATTGGAGTGAGGTTTGGGAATTCGGAGGTTAGTAAAGAATGCACCCAGCATGCACCCAGCATTTGACGACAAACCGTAATGTTAATGTGACCTAGCAAAGCAATTGGAAAAAAGATAAAAACTCCTTTTCAAACAGGATTCTATTACTTATCGTGTCAAGAACTGAAGAAATCTAGTCAAATGCTTTTTTATCAGAAGTAACTGCCATCAATCAGTTTTTTTTTCTCTTACATGCATAAGACTGCTAGAAAAGACATCTGGGCTTGTCCACCCACAAAAGGAAAGAAAAATAATAATCAAAATGTTTCACTATTATAAAAGAGAAAACTGTGGTTTTATTGCAAAAATCTGTGAATTAATCTTTTGTAGTTGATTCTTTGCATTTTTTCCGGAATTCATTCATTTTATCGCTTAACCAATTTTCAGTCGCAGTCGGAAAAGAAGTGTGCAGCAGTACTTTGATAATTCCTGACAAAATTGTCACACATAGCATACGTTTTTGGGTCAGTAAATCTTAATGCAATCGCTTATGTATCAAATCAAACCGCAACCTTAAAAAAAAGAAAAAAAAATCCATTAAGAATTGGTTACCACTACGGTCGCTTATGCCAGTCAATGATAGTGAGCAATCACCTGCGAGGGAGCCCTGCTACAACGGTCACATTTTGCAATCGCCACCAGAATTTGAGATGTAGCAAGCCAAAGAGATCCACTACATTTGATTGGCGAAACATCACCGACCGAATTTAGCGGACAGTAATTCTGCGACTTGGTCAGTAGAGTGCAGCTCTAGCATTCCACAAGCGAAGTGCACCAGATTTGCGACATCATTGTGCGACGTCACTATTGTGACATGTTCCGCACAGAGAACTGTTTGCGTGGGGATTTCAGTAGTGGCGCTAAGGTAGTCGGGCATTCTGCTTGGAATATTAGTTTCTTCTTTTTCTTTTTTGCACATTGTACATAGTGCTGTCGCCTTTTCAGCGAGTGCTAAAGTATATCTAATTAAAATGAGCATACAAATCGCTTCTTAAAAGCAGTGCTTGGTTGGTTTTTATTAACACTTGAAGCAGGGCTGCCAACACGGAAAGTTAAAATTTCCCGAGCGCACGCCTGAAATTTCCCTATTTCTGCTTAAATTTCCTCGCTTGTAAAAATAATTATATAATACTAAATATGCATTGTTTTCTGCATCACTTCTATTTTAACTATGAGAAATATATGCGGAGCGCAAGTTCGTCTGCTTCTTGCACAAGGGTTGTGATGATGTCAGAATGCCGAGCTCTTATTGGCTGATTCAGGAAAATAGTGGGTAGACCCCAACGCATCTAGCATTGAGATCTACCCACTTTCCTTTCAACCAAAGCCAATCAGAGCTCGGCGTCCTCAAAGGACTCTGGCGTCGTACTGACGTCACGGCAACCCCTGCGCAAGAAGCAAATGACTTGCTCTATGCAGAGCGAAATCTACGCCTCGCACACGTTTCACAATAAATTAGTTTATGGGGCCAAAACCGTGGCCAGAGCAAATCTGACGAGGAGAAGTGTTACCGGGAGATTCAAACTGACGAATGGAACCCTATATTTACCTTAGATGTAACGCACGCCATCAGAACATGGTAGTGCTTTAATAACTTCATTAGCGCTTTTTATAATAGTCATTCCATAACAAAAGGTGTAGCACAAGTGAGAGTTCTCAAACTCAAACACACAGAACGCAACGGCACTTCACGATATATTATTAGTCACGGTAAGTCTATATCTCCAGACATTGAAGTATTTCTTCTTGTACTCAAGTGTTTTTCTTTCGAGAAGGCACAGCGGTGCTCTCAGAATCTTCGACTTGGCTGGTAGCTTCCTCCATAGTTTTCTTGGGGCGATGAAAACTGATTTCGCCGAAAAACATTAGATGGATGGATGGCGAGTCAGTCGCTTTTGTGACATGATAGGTCTGAGGTAATTCTTGATACACCAAAGAGCGTTGAGACTTCGTTCAGCCGATGCCGCTGACGCTGGCACTGTCATTATAAGTGCCGAAAGGCGGATCACCTCAGTGATCATGTACTTGACTTCTGGGACTTGTCTGCCAAGAGCACGGCACAATTTGGGTACAGAGCTGATCCAACCGCTTGACAGCGAGTGAACCACGCTCAGCTGCTTCGAAAGGTTTTCCAAGTGAAAATCAGCAGTGTGCGATCTTGGGTAACTTCCTTTCAAGTTCTCCTGCAGTTTGTGGCTTCTCTTGAATGGTGCAGAAAATGATTTGCTCCAGTTGTGCGCGACTTTGCATGCCTGGTGGTTTGAATCATCTTTCAAGCTCTGCACGAACCCAATCCGATGCTTCATAGAACTGCTTTTTTTATTTCAGTTTGTTTAGACAATACATATTGTTTGCAGCATAAGGCAAAAGACCAGATGGTCTGACGAGGCCTTAATGCCGCTATAAAACAGGAATACAAATATTCACTGTCAGCAGCCGAACAAAAAATAAAAAGTAAATGCTCCAACTATGTACAGTATGGATGTTAAAAAAAGATTTGAAATACAAACAAAACAACAAAATAACATTGCAATAGCATAACAATAGTGTAAAAGATAAGTTCACTTTTCACTTAGTTTTTCTGTTGATCGTCGATGTTCTTTTATCAAAGCTTCCTTTAAAAGATGCTTGTATTTGCTTGGTGAAAGTCTACTTGTGATGAGTGTGTGAATATAGCTGTAGACGTGTTAAAATAATTTGGAATCTGATATGCTAATGTTTTGTGTGGCCATATTCAATCTGATTTTAGGAGTATGAATTTATCATGACGTGTGCTATAATGATGGTCAGGCCGAATGCAGAGTGATGGATGAGTTGGTGTCAGAAGTTTACGGTCCTGATAAAAGTAGATTGCAAGTTTATATGTGTATAATTGATGAAAGCTCAATATTTTATATTCTTCGAAAAGCAGAAATGTGTGAGCATCATAATCAGGATTATTTATTAGGCGGACAGCTTTTTTTGTAGTAGGTGTAGGTGAGATATATTTGTCTTCGTTGTCTGACCCCAGACAAGAAAGCAGTAATATACCTTGGTGTAATAAAGTTGATACTATAGCCAATCTGGTAAAAGCTGTTTTACAGAGGAAAGCAAGCCTATTGATAAACAAATTTCGATTCTTATTGCATTGACATGGTGCCTCCATATTCATGTGCTCGTTAAACCATACTCCAACGAATTTGGAGTTATTTACACGCTCAAGTTCGGAGTTTTCATTAGTTCAATGTTCTTTGTAAGGACCCGGTTTACTGGGGGAAAAAATTATATATTTTGTTTTTTTCGTATTTAGAGATAAGACATTTGCTGTCAACCAGGATGATAGTGCAGATAACTATTTATTCGTTGCAATTTCTAGCTCGTTAAGCTTGGCTCCCGAAAAGAAAGCATTTCTCTCATCTGTGTATAAAACTCAGTCTTCGGTATATGGAGTGTTAGGTGTATCATTAATATAGATCAAAAAGAGCAAATATCTCAGTATTGAGCCTTGTGAAACGCCATACTTTATAAAATCTGAAGGTGATTTAATGTTGTTATACACTATGTATTGCCTGCGGGATCGCAGATAATTCGTGATAAGTTTATGTGCAGTTCCCGTATACCATATGTATTAAGCTTTGAAAGTATGTCATGTTTGATAAAATCAAAGCTTTACGAAAATCGATAAACCAATCGTAAAAAGCTGATTCTAAATATAGTGAATTATCTTGTCACAAAGGTGCAATAGTGAGAGTTCAGTTCTCCTTCCCTTCTGGAATCCGTATTCTTCTTTGATTTTATTATTATAGTACTGCATAAAATTTTTTTTAAACCTATCGTTTATTATTTTTTAACACGTTTCGAGAACAAGGGCACAACCGATATTGGTCTATAATTCGGTAGGTCGTTTTTGGAGCTACCCTTTGAACGCCTGTCTTCTTAACTAGAAATGCTAATTGACAGGGCTTGCAACTGTGTTCAAACCTTCTTGGAGGACCGCATCGTGTGGTCTTCGTTAAAGGGACCATTAACTTATGCTTCTTTGCTGCCCTCTCTGCACGTTCATACAGTTCTTAAAACCACCCTCCTTTCTTTGCCTTGTCAAGTGTGCTTCAAGGACCTCCGTCACCATAAGCGCTCCTTTCACAAAAGTATCTGGCTTCTGCAGCGATGCTGCAAGCTCCTCGCATGGTCCAAATATTGCGATGGCGCAGTTGAGAACAAACACGGTCTCCCTTTGCATTTTCTTAACAGCCGTGTATCACTGCTTTTCTGTCGTCTCGCAGATACCCCTTGTCATTCAAAATGTCTTTCAAGGTTAGTTGTACTCTTTCGTAGTTCTCGATAAAGTGCATTATTGCTTTTACTTGAACAACCCACCGGGGGGTCGGGGGGGCACAGGGGAAGAAGCTTGGATGCTTTTCCACAGGCAATGGCACCTTCTTCGCTCTCGTGGGCAGGAGATATCAGAACATGTTTTCGTTTGTTTCGCTGACTACAAGGTGATCCCTGAAACATCCTTAAAGAAGTCATGAAATGAATTTTGGGTTGGGGTAAATGAATTTAGATTAGGATTTTACTAATAGCATATCATTCGGTGGGCCAAAAGAAAGAAGGTAGAAAATGAAAAGCCTGCTCTTCGGTATGAAAATTTGAAAACATAGCAGACTATTTCGTACCTTCTGCTCTTCGAAAGTTCTCCCCCTTTTACTGTGCGATACATCCGCAATACCCAAAGCACGTCACACGACACCCGGCCTCACTATATTCCGTACACCCCTAAGCTGACAGTGCAATGGGTGCTACACGCTTGCCAGTCCAATCAGTCGCCTCCCTTTCGTCACCTGACCCCACTCTCTGCGAATGGGCATGTGTGAGGGAGCGTGATCATGTGGAAAAACATAGAAGTGTGGCTGGCCCAACGAGTACATAGCTTCCACAGCCACGGGCGGTAGGGGAAGAAAGCAACTGTTGTCCGAATTTCGAGGTACAGGCTAATCTTCTAGGGGGAGAATGGCGACGTCCAGGTACGCAAACGAGGGTCCGTGCAAGAGGGGAGTTCCTCCTTTCCCTCCTCTAGAACTGTTTGGTAACGCTGCTCGATTAGCGAGTTGAGGAGAAAAGCTAAAAAAGAAGAAGTTGAAAAATCGCTTCATGGCCCCTTTAACGATAGAAAGCGCGTCGCGAGTCAGCTTGCAGCCTCGTCCAACTTTTTGAAGAACAAGAGCACCAGCCGATGTACGCGAGCAAATACTTTGCGATCATGCATTGCACGAGTGTCCAGCAGCGCACCCATCAATTCTCCGCCTTGCTCCGTTCACTAAGAATGTTAACGACGATCGTCGATTTTCACAGAGTTTTCAGCAAAGACAATCAGAACCGAACGGCACTTGTCGAGCGCCGCTGTTATGATGCACGATTTTATTGTGTCATTAGGTTATTCACTGCGTTTTTTGTGACAAGCTCTTTCACGATTGGTTGCACAATCATCCACAGCCAAAGGCATCACGGGATAGGCCTCTAGTTGAGAAGTTTTTTTCAGGTTTGGCACGGGGAAGTGAGAAAGTGTGAGAAAGGGGCGAGTCAAGAAGGTATGGCTTGCGGGAGCTACAGGGCTGACGTCATGGCCTCTCCATGTCTTCTAACCTTTTTGTATGACATCAATCCCTTTGGTGTGAGGCTGGGGGGGGGGCAAGGGTATCTTGAAGATTACTTACCGTAAAATACCGCTGAAGCGCTTACTTCATTCAAGCACCCACTATTAACATTTTCCAAACTTGGGAATTCTGCAAATTATATGTTAAGGCCCACTTCAGACGGGGCAACTTTCTCGGCAATTTAGAGGTTGCTGGCGGATTGTTCCCTAGCTTTCCCCAAATCGACACGAATTGCTGAGATCGGGTCCGGCTCGAAACAAACGAGCAACTCAGACAACTCGGAGCCGTTTGAAGCAGCAGCAGCCAATCGGGGACGCAATATTTTCACGTGACACCCCTGTGGCGGTGATGATGAACTAAAGACTTGGTTCTGGTTTAAAATGAATCCCGTTTTTGGAAATAACCCGTTTCAGAAAGACGAGTTAGTTCTCAATGCCATTTGAAGATATTAAAACCCATTTTTAGTGCTTAACTGTGCATCTAAATAGTACAAGAAAAATAAAATTGAATGATGGTGATGGCAAGTCGTATCAATTCAGTTGCTGCGTGTGAACGCAGGCGGGCCGTGTTGCTGGAGTTGCGACGTCAAGTTGCTGGGTGAAATTCCCCCGTCTGAAGCGGGCCTAAGCACTCGATTTGACCAGACAAGCACCCAATATCAAGATTTAGCCAGATTTCAGTGAAAGTGGGGTGGGCACCTGCCCCGGTTTTTTACGATAGTCGCTAGACTCACTTTACTTCAAAATTACTTAATCCAGCTTTTTCAGAAGTATGGTTTGGACATTAAATGAATCTGTTTCCCTTTCTCTCTTTGCACTGGTCAACCAGAGAGAGAATAACGCTTCCTTGTGTTGACCTTGGAGGGAAAGGTAATCTACAATGGGGAAAAGCGACTTTTAGGAGAATCTGCAACTCAATGAGCCAACATGATGTAGCTGACGTGCTACCTGTGGCCAGACAGCACTCGTTTACTAGCCATGTACTCAAAATTCGGAAAAAGATCCATTTCCGCAAAGACCTAATTTTTGGCAAATTTAGTGATAAAAAAAAAAAGACTAAAATAAGTGAGCTTTTGAATAATTAAACTCATTGTGATGAATATTTTCCATGCCACTCCGAATTTGGAAAATTCATGCCTTCAAAATATCTTAAAAACTGGCACTCTGAAATTTGCGAAATACCGAGCTCACAAACCGCCATTACTAAAAAATGTCTGGGGGGCGCCACTGCTGCTTTGAAACATTCCTGATCAAGTCTGCTCTAGAGCGTTGCTTGAGCCTGCCTTGCCTCTCTTTAGCTGTAAAGAGCATTTGCCGAATTTGAGAGTTTGACAAACGAAGTCTCATTATCCCTCTGCCAAGCTGCACACTCCTGACCTCGTCACATGAAGCTGACGACATCACTTTCATATCCCTTTTTCACGCCAGTCACTTTTCTGCGTTAGTATTTTCCTACATAGCCAGCCCTATAACATATATGAGCAGTTTTTTTGTTTTTTTTCGAAACGAGCTAAATTTAGAAACCAAAACTAAGCCAATTTCGGCTGAAATTTGGAGTATATCTGATGGTCCAT
This sequence comes from Ixodes ricinus, assembly GCA_037355805.1. Taxonomy (NCBI): domain Eukaryota; kingdom Metazoa; phylum Arthropoda; class Arachnida; order Ixodida; family Ixodidae; genus Ixodes; species Ixodes ricinus. Next base: position 28,645 of record JAZHYW010010663.1, on the reverse strand, counting down.
TGTTTCCAGGGGGTGTTATTCTGAAATTGGTTATATTATGTGAGAAAAACCAATGTAAAGGTTGCCGCGGAATAGGGCTAAAAACTAGCCCGATAAGCACACATTTTGTTTATCTCCGTTTCGCATCAAATAAATTTAACTTATTTAAAAAAAAAATTTTTTTTTATTTGTTAAAATATAAAATTCAAAAATGTCCATTCCTGATTATAAAGTAAGGCAGAGTCAATACCTTTGACAGCTGTTGACAGCTGATAGGCTTTCAGTGACTGTCACTACTGGCATGTTCTCAATCCAGGCAGTCTTGTAGGCCACGACATGAGGATGTGAAAGCTGGGCAAGGAGCTCAACCTCTCTGAGTATCTGAAAGGGTAAACCCAATAACAATGGCACTGGCACTGGGAAACACATAGTAGTGAAGTGCTGTCAATCAGTGAGCATACCTGTTTCAGCAGCTTGTGATCATAATACTTGAACGGAATCTTCTTGATGGCATAAACATATCCATCCATTCGTTTCTTTGCCTAATGAAAAAACAGAGAGGAGAAAGTTAATGATTCAGCTCCATTGAAGGATGACTTATAACTTAAAAGGGTGCAAATAAAATTTAAAAAAAAAACATACAGGGTGTTTTTTTAAGGCTTTACAGTTTTGTATTAAATAAGTTGTGAAAGCTACACTAATGCGGTCTGTGTAGTCAAACCCCTTTATAACGAACAGCAGGAAACGCTACGATCAGTTCAATATAGCAAGTAGTTCGATATAGAAAAAAGCATCTACAACGAACTTCCATGATGCGTTTGTTGTAAGGCGAAAGCTTCTTTCTCATTTCTTCGCTTCCACCTTGTAACACAGTAATTCTCAAGTGAAGGTCCGCGGACCCATAGGGGTCCGCGAAGCCCTACCTTATCAGTCCAGTTCGGCAATAAAATTTGTATTTTCTCAGGTCGAGAAGAAACATTTCATTTTTTGGGCAAGTTTTCTCGTGCGTAGGTCAACTAGAGAGGTCTACTTCACACTAGCCCTTAGATATATCCATTTATAACATAATTATTATATTTAACATATAACTTCTTCCTCCCCTCACACGAACAGGGTCCTCCATCATCTCCGCCGATCCACAAGTGGTCCGCGAAACACTGGTGGTTGAGAAGCACTGTTGTAGCAAAACGCAGGAAAGTTTTTTGTAGTTTTCGTTCTGTTTTGCATGCGTGCAGTTTTTTTTTAACCTATCTTTTCTTCTGGATCACTTCTCTTCGTTAGCAACAACTTTGGGATGAAGTTTTTTTGTTTTTTTTTCCGTGCGTGCATGCAGTGTTTTTTTTAGCTTTCTCCCTTTCTGAATCACTTTTCTTGGTCAATTTTGTTCACGGCTTGAGCTTTTGAAAGTTTCTTTTTCTCCTTTTTTTTTTGGGGGGGGGGGGGGGAGGGACAGGCCAGAAGACAATTGTTCGCGCGTTTTTGGAAGCCTTCCTGGGGGAAAAGTTTGATATAGCCAATATGTTGTTCGTTATAAAAAGTACTTTTTACATGCATTTTCATTTAAATTTTCCGTGAGTTCGATATCGATAATAATTCGCTGTACGTGGGTTCGCTCTAAACGGGTTTCACCGTAGGCGAGTTATATGGCCAGGGGGACATAATATAGGAGGCTAATTATTACAATAAGGCAAATAATTTTGTCAATGAACTTTTTAATTAGTGAAAATAAACATATGGTTCCAATTGGAAACTTGCTGAACATCACCGAAAACCACTGAATCAGTCATTTTTAGAAAGACTGAGCACGTGGGAAGTGCAATAGTGAGCTAAAGTTTCTACTCAAGCAACAGCCACTAGCGAGCGATGGGTTCCTGCTTGGACGAGTGAACGAGCCGCCAACCTGGGTCCCGCTTGTCCACGCGGGAATCCATTGCTCTCAAGTGGCTGACAAGCGCGGTCTGTCGTTCGACCATGTTCAGCAAGGTTCGGTAGCGACATCTGTCGCTCTGTGCCAACGGTAAGTGTTGGTATCTTTGATCCCTTTTTAATACGCAAATCGGCCGCGCATGAATGTTATTTCGGGTTTTTAGGATGATTAGAGCTCATAGATTGTGTTATGACAATAAAACGAGGATCTCAAGAAGTACATTAGCGCCCCTTTAATACTAATTGAGCAAAGTTTGATCAGTTTTAAGCGTGAACCACCAAAAAGATAAGGTTTCAAACTAGTCCGTTGGAACCTCCAGCAATACGTTTCACGGCACCTTCGATTTCTGTCCTTGGTCGCATACAGCTGGGTAAGCCTTTATTTCTAATGCAGTGAAATCGAGAACATTCTCGAACAGAAAAACAAGGGCGTAAAATAACTCATAAAGGTAAATGTTAAACATGCGTGATTTTACAAAAGCCTCGGTTAAAATCATCACGTTTAGCTTTCTCGGCTGCACATGTAGGTTCTGTTGGGCGAGCTTTACTTGACAAATGTTGTCCATTCGTGAGACAATTATCGGCCATATTTTAGCAATCAAGTTTCTTCCGTACACCCGTGAGAGAGATCTAGCAGCCGCTGTTTCATGAGTTTGTCCCAAGCCTTTCTTTACTCATCAATAGATTTCAGCGACTGTACGGCAACAAAACAACTCAAAACTTTCAAAAGTATGGGTCGTTGATTGCTTCCGTCATGAAATAGCGGAAAGTCCCAATTCAAGCTCGCGTTCCATCCAGTCTCTTGGGGGACGCAATTCCTAGCAGAAAATGCAGTGTTTCCCTTTTGGTTTCTGCTTCATGCGAATGGCAGCTTGCAGCAGACCAGTAGCAGATGAACCCCCGTCGTCTGCTCTCGCCTGAGCAATGCATGATGGGATTGCATTCTGGCCGCACGCTCGATTCTCTCGGTGCAGAGAGAGCAGCCACTCGTGGAGTGCCGGCGCCGAAAGAAACTCGCTCCACGCTGTGAGTGGTCACGCATGGGCACGAGTGCAGTGAAATGAACTCGCTATTATTGAAGATTACAAGCAAGAAATTTGAGCGTTTAATTGGCAAAGATTCATGTTGGAACCTTTTATGTTTAAGAAAGAAGTACAGGATGGCCACAAATGAAATGCCTACCTTTAGTCTCTTTCTCTAGGTATTACACGTCTGGATCTATGAAACCAACTGAAAGGTGCTAGTTGACTACCTATGTTTAACTTTTCAGTTGATGACCAGCCTAACATTTAATTTGCGTTAACCAACACTATGAATTCAACATACACATGTCGCCATACAGCTGAATAACACCAAGGTTACAAGAGATGAATAGTAATATCAACCGAGTACTGGTCTACCGAAGCGCGCAAGGTATCTTGCGGCTACCCCTGGAATTATGCCCATGAGGATGCACAAACAGGTCTTTATGGGTTCCCCTTTTGCTTAGCAGTGGCAGTGACCCCATCTTAGTTTTAGAATTTGCAGCTGCCGGATGGACTCCATTGCATATGCTGCGACGGAAAAGTCGTACAGTACAGGATAACCTATTTACCAGCGGCAATTTGCACAAAGGCAGAGTAGGCAGTACTGTCAATGCTGTTTGCCACTGCTCAGATATGAAAAGGGAAACCACGAGGCATTCTGCGCAGTCACTAATGCACTTGCTCTCATAACGATAGCTCTGGGGGTGGCCATAAAGTGCTGTGTTCTGACTGGTTGATGCTACCTTGATTTTACTGACATTTTCATCACCTATGACTTCTCAGATTTCCATCGCTGTGAACAGGGAAGGTCATTTCAAAGCTGCAGCGAAGCATCCTGGATCCAGTAAGTTCGTACGTTTGCCCCCAAAGGAATTATTTTAGACTTCCCGGTTGCAGAATACACTGAAAACCAACTTTTGCACTTCATCAATTACCTTGCACACGATTCCAAAGCCACCTTGAGCAATCTCTCCGATTTCTTCAAAATCATATAAGTAGCGCCCTTGTCGACCGTCAACCTCATCGAAACCCTGGATAGCAAAGTCCTGTCTCGGCCTGCAAGGGTGGGCAACACTTGATGATCGACAATAATGCAGTGCACATTCTACAAACTTGGCACCTTAGGCATTAAACAGAGGGTGTAGACAGTATGCCGACTTACCCAGGAACGGGCACCAAGCTATCGTCAGGCTAAAACAGAAGGGCAATGGACAGGATTGGCATGTGGCGATTACAAATACCTTTTGAAATGCAAACTTCTCATACCTGGTACTTACCAAACTCCTCAAGTTTCTCTTCACATCACTAACAAGTGCTCCAAAAGCCCGACGAAACCTAAGTCGGATGGAGGATACTTCTTGAAGATCAGGAGTATGATCCAGTAACTGAAAATGAGACTCTTGGCATTAGCTCTCACACTTTGTAGACAATAAAATAATACCGCAAAGTGATGATAGGTTTAACAAACCTGAAGCTGACTCAAACGGCGGCGCAATGCTGTGAAAAGATACGCTCATGTTAGTAGCAAGCAAATCAATCGGCTGACACATAATGTCAAAGGGAAATGAGTAATTCAGTACTTATTATCACTCCCCCTCCCTAAAAAAGAAAAGAAAAAAAGAAGCAGGCCTTGCTAATAGTTTACATTCTGCACAAAGTTGTTTTTACAGGATTTGGTTTCAGAGAAAAGAAAACGCTGCTTTTGCATTTGGAACGTGCACATTTTGTTAAAACAACAAGGAACTGGCCTAAATACACATACAAGTATCTTAATTCAACACACAAGGGAAGAGTCAATAACAGTCTGTAGGGAGCCAAACTTAATGTTTACTATGGTTAATGAGGTAAAAATGAGTACAGTATAAAAATGAGTCCTTACCTAAGAACAGTTCCTTTCTTATACTGGCATCATTCTCATAAAATATGCAGAGTTGCTCTAGCAAGGACTCTAGCAACAAGTACAATGGAACATTTGCTCTTGGTCGTGGAATCAGTGGATCAGCAGGTTGTAGCCCTGTGGAGTATGACAAACACACACACACAGCGTAAGGTAACCGCCACGCGAGGTTATGCTGCAATCGGGATCTGACTGCTACGCGAGATTTTCCTAGTCTATGTTTGCGCTACTTCTAGACTCAGTTGTATTCCGAACAGAGTAACATTTGCATTGCAAAATAAATAATGCAGTGTCTAGAGTGGCGTACGATGGCACTTTATGCCTGCATTCGAGTGCCGTCCTACGGTGTCCCTACCGAGAAAATGCTTAAGTGAAGAATGTCTTGCTTTTGGCGCTTTGTGACCAAAATTAGTATGCCTACTTTTGCTGTACCTTTTGTGTGTTAAATTTGCTAATTATGAGTATACTCGAACAGTGGAATCACTAGGGGGACAGACCGCCCCGGGTGCAGTGCTCAGGAAGTGCAGGTGGGCAGTAAAAGAGGGAGGGGGAGGGGGGTGTGTTGCATCAGGCCACCGCCCCGGGTGCCACTGTACTCAGATTCCATAAAACTTTCTTTATGCTTAAGTGAAGAATGTCTTGCTTTTGGCGCTTTGTGACCAAAATTAGTATGCCTACTTTTGCTGTACCTTTTGTGTGTTAAATTTGCTAATTATGAGTATACTCAAACAGTGGAATCACTAGGGGGACAGACAGCCCCGGGTGCAGCGCTCAGGGGGTGCAGGTGGGCAGTAAAAGAGGGAGGGGGGGGTGTTGCATCAGGCCACCGCCCCGGGTGCCACTGTACTCAGATTCCATAAAACTTTCTTTATATGAAATATGTGAAAACCAAAGAATGACAACCCTGGCTTGTTTCAAACACATTGTGGTTAGCATGTAAGGCTAGTAGTCTGTGGTCTCACAACCATTTAGGTCAGAATACTTGAAAGGATAAAACATAGAACATCGACATTGATTTGAAAGGATAAAACATTGGGGACGGGGACATTTGTCCCCATCCTCGATGTTTTATCCTTTCAAGTATTCGTATCTATTCACCAACACGCTCATTTTCAATTTTATATTTAGGTCAACGTTACTATAGTCTGTTGCAACCTAAGAACGAAGGGCGAGGGTAAGACGGGCCGGGGAGGAGGAAGCAGACGCAATGCTAAAGAGAGAAGGAGGTTTCCCCCTCTCTTCTCCAGCGTTCCGTCTGCTTCCTCCTCCCCGGCCCGTCTTACCCTCGCCCTTCGTTCTTAGGTTGCAACGGACTATAGATTACCTCAGATGTGGAACTCCCGCGGAAGGGGTACTCCCCCTCACTTATTTCAGTCTGCCTCCCATTGTTTGAAGTGCCACCTAGATTTTTTTTTCAAAACTGTGTGCTCCATAAAGTATGGTGGAATGCCATCTATACCTGTTTTCACCTCAAGAACCGTAGGAAAAAAAGTCCGGCTTCTCGCGGATGATTACTAATTTTCACCTTTAGGTGGAGATTTAAGATATATTTAGTAGCATTTTGGAGTGGATACACGTTATCTTATCAAGGAGTACACGTTTCAAACGCCAAAAGCATCGCCTGTGCCTCCGACAACCAAATCTGGCGAGAACTATTTCGTGCGGCGTATGAACAATGCGCAAAACTTACTGTTTTCTTGAGGTGAAAACGGGTATAGACACTGTGCTTCAAAACATTCTCATTCCATAGAATACACTGCAGTTACGGTAGCAGCCGTCTGGCACGTCAAATGACAAGAGGCAAGCCGTGGTGAGAGAGCGGGGGTACTGCTCGTGCAAGCAGAGTATATGAGCAGTTCCGCAAGTGAGCTAATCTAATAACATTGATTTAGGATCAATATTGTATGCCTTAAATCTTTTTGGTTTTGTTTTGTAGTTGTTGTTGCTGCCACTGGAGAACGCGAGATTTAAACTCAAATTTATTTTCAATCACAACCTTTTCGAGAGTGCCACTTTAACAAACTGAAGAGATAGCGTTTTCTACTCTTTCATCGTCATTCGCTGAATAAGTTTTTTTAAAACCCTGTGTAAGCCGTGATACTTGCCGTTTAGAACACGTGTAAAGTTTTACGGAAGTGCAGTGCCGCAGGAAAAAGGTACAACTTGTCGAAAGCATGTTTCGCCGGCAGGGGCGGATCCAGAACTCCGTTTTGGGGGGGGGGGGGGAATTTGTAGGGATACTATTCTCCCACTCTTTCGTGTGCACCGGGGGGTCCACCCATGTCAAATTGCCCTCCAAGAAGGGGGAGGAGGGGGGGCGGCCGCCCCCGTTGCCCCCCCCCCTTGGATCTGCCACTGTTCGCCGGTCTCGCGACAGGATCGAAGTTTCCTTGGCACGCCGCAGTACTGTGTCTCTGTGCCTTCGAACGCTTGGATACCAATCACGAATAGACACCGTGTGAATGTTTTTTGCAAGTGCAATGTGCGTGAAGCCGCATGTGCCTCTGGAGCAGCGTTTACTTTGCTCTAACGAATGTATTTGTAACTTGCGGCACTCACGGTCCAGAAACGAGCTTGATCGAGTTTCCAGTAACGAGGCCTCTTCAAAGTGGTCCGAGCAAATAACACTTTCTTTGGATGGCTGCCAATTTTGTCTTCGGATGTTGTGCACCCATTGTTTATCAATTTCTGTCCGACTTTGTGGAAACCATGATCCAAAACAAGTATTGTTACAGGTCGCACTCCAGTGAGATGTTTTTCCCAAAGCAATATGTGATACTTACCAATGATGCGTCTTTGTTTTTAACCTTAGACGGTTCACAGAATACAAATCCTCCTCATCACTGATCAGTGGTCTGGCTCATTATCAACTTACTTAATTGCACTTGACATCAAGTTTGAGCACAGCTCGCCTAATTGTGATTGGTCAACAGATTGCACACGACCATATGGGTCGCGCCTCAAAGATTTTTGACCTCGCCGTCTTGTACTTTTGCGTTCAAAAACCTTCCTTGCTCCACAGCGTAGCTCTATTTGTGCTGCCATCTGATCTATTAAGAGTAGATTTGGAACATAGCCATGGTTAATAGCGCATAAGAGCAACCATACAGGTTCCCCCCTTTATTGACAGCAACTCGCTGCAACAGCTGGACGATCCAGAACTCTGTGGCCGATGTATATATGATCTAACGAGATCTATACGCGACACAACCTCAAAACTTTGGCGCAGCATCGATTCTTCATTGGTATCCAAGCGTGCAAAGGCACAGAGATGCAGCACTCGGCGTGCCAAGGAAGCTTTGATCACGCCATGAGACCGGCGAAACTTGCTTTCGACGAGTTGTGCCTTTACATTGGCTTCATGCACATTGCACTCGCAAAACACATCCACATGGCGACGAATCTTGATCGTTCGTTATCCAAGCGTGCGAAGGCATAGAGACACAGTACTTCAGTGTGCCAAGGAAGCTTTGATTACGCTCCGAGATCGGTGAAGCTTGCTTTCGGCGAGTTGTGCCTTTTTCTCGCAGCACAGCGCTTTTGTAAAAAGTCCACGTGTTCTCAACGGCAACACTCACCGCTTACACAGGGTTTTAAAAACCTTTTTGGTGAATGATGACGAACGAGTAGAAAACGTGTCTTCAGCACGCTGCCGCCAGCCACTGCAACGCTAGCAAAAACGTGATTTTGCCGCATGTCAGACGGCCGTCCAGTGGCCGCACTCGCGGAGCGGGGAAGCGTGATCCATCAATTGTCATAGAGATCAGTGGGTAGTGATGATGTCAGAGTGCCAAGCTCTTATTGGCTGATTGAAAAAAAAAAAAAAAGAAAGAAAGCTGAATTAGAGCGCAGCCCTTGAGAAGGAGGAGGGGAAGGTATGGAGAGGGGGCTATGCCCCTCCTCCTTTCCTGCTCGCCTCCCATTTAGGGAAAAATTTTCGCTAGATTTAGCGGGGAAATTTTTCTACTAAATTTAACGGGGAAATTTTTCCGCTAAATTTAGCGGGGAAAATATTCCGCTAAATTTAACGGAGAAATTTACCCATCATGCACCGCATGGTTACGCCGACGGCGACGCCAACGCCGCTCAAGCCGGAAACGGGCGCCTAAGAGCTGCGCTCTAAAAATAGCGGGTAGACCTCAAGGCATCTAGCACTGAGGTCTACCCAGTATCATGTCAATCAAAACAAGTGAATCGGAGCTCGGCGTCGTTCTGACGTCACCGCAACACAGTGGCGTAGCCAGGATTTTAATTCGGGGGGGGGGTAACGGCATTATACCCCCCTCCCCCCAATGACGAAGCAGGCTGAACTCAAGGGTAAAGACGCTCATGCAAAGATTAAGGAGGCGCTGTTAAAGGGGCACTGAAGTCAATTTTGGAGAAGGTCGTTTTTGATCTTATATGGTTTAAAATGTGTTAGTTCCCACATATATCAAGTCCTATTATACAAAACTGCCTATTCATCTCAGGGCGATAGAAAAACATGTGGACTCTTTTTCTCGCGGACTACATTGTGTGGACCAATGAAAGCCCTACAATATGTGCAGATTCCGAATGATTTTATTATAACTTGTTTCGAAGAGAGCCTGATAGGTACACATTCGGATAAGACTCCTCTTTTTCTCCGCGGACGAAGCCATCGCTTGCAACTCGACGAAAAGCGCCCTTCATCGACCACTTCACTCGGAAGAAAATTATTCCCAAAAAGGGAGTGTCTCGATCTTTGAACACGCTTTTAACGAGGAAATAAGCTATGCGCGGTTGTGGTTTGGGGTTTGTTGGGATGCTTAGAGCTTTTAGATTGAGTTGTCACCACAAAAGGACGATCTCAAAATAGGCTTCAGAGCCCCTTTAAGATAAAGCAGGTAAAGCTGCATTGTCATTTTTCAAAACGGAGCTGGCTTCATTTACAGGAATACGGGCATGGTGGCTTACTGTTCTACTGTCGTCATAGTTGCAGCCCACCAACTTTAAAAGCTTCCTCACAGCACACAACTCCCTCCGCTTTTAAGGTACCACTGCACTACCAACGCGTGTTGGCCAGACATTACAAAAAAATAGCTAACTGTCACAAAAAATTAAACAGCAACACAAAAAAAAAAAAAAATCTCAACGCTTAAAAATTAGAGCAAGCGTCCACCCACAAACACCAGGCAATATTCCAAGTTGCCATTAAAATGGCAGAGACAGCAGAAGTTGAAATTCAGATGCCGCGAGTAACAAGTCGGCAACGTCACCGCCCTAACGTTCCCGCTGGAATCACGAAAGAGCATTTTAAGCGCTCTGTGTTCCTTCCTTTCATGGATTACCTGATCACACAGTTAAATGAGAGATCTAAAAAGCACCGGCGTACGTTGCAATTACTTTCGTCGCTTCTGCCTGCAAAGATTTTGGAAAGCAGGGCAGCTCCGAGCGCTGAAGTATTATTGGAGCTCTATTCAGGCCTGGTTTCAGTTCCTTTACTCCAATGCGAGCTGCTCATATGGGCTGCCAAATGCAAGAGGGAGAAACATGAAATGCCCGTCCCGTCTGCGCCACAGGCGGTCGCCCTTTGTCCAGATGCCCTATTTCGAAACGTCCATCGCCTCCAAGATCTTAGCGACTCTGCGCATAACAATGGCGGAAGCTAAGCGCTCGTTCTCTTCGCTACGACGGTTGAAAACATACTTGAGAGCGTCCACTTCGAATGAGCGACTGCTCAGTCTAGCGCTTTTCAATGTTGACCGTGACATTGAAGTTCAACGGAGGACGTCCTGGATATTCTTTGCCGTGAACGGAGGCGACTGCGTGTTAATGGGTAGGCACATGGCATAAATAAGATGATCAAGAGAGCCTGTAAATTGCTTTCTGAATAACTAGTCACAGTTACTTTTTTATTCAGGGCAATTTCTAGTCGAAAGCACTAATTCTGATCAGTACTCAAGGTGTGCGTGAGCGCAGCGCCACCCGTTGCCTGCAGTGCACTTGTTTTTACAAATCATTTAATATTACTTACTTCACTGTTATTGTTTTATATCATCATCATGTGTTTGTTTTATTATGTTCGCTTTGGTTTGAGTGAACAGTGTATTTTAGTGAGGATAGTTTGTTACACTTGGCCTTGAAATTGCCATTCTTCACCCCGCAAATGTTTTGAAATATCCATTTTCTCTATGCCTGAGATCAAGTTCCGCATCCCACCAAAAGAACATGAATGAAGAAATATTGTCTATTTTATTTATTTGAGCATTTTCTACCCCACAAACACTTTTCCCGAAAGCATATAAGTTGGAGATAGTCCCCGCTCCCCCTTTGCTCCATGCCCCGTGCAAAACCGACTGCGTGAGCAGGGGAGCGAGCGGGCCCCGGGTTTGGCATATTGGGGGTAGAAAATGGAATTTTAAAGCCGCCCCGCCCCCCCCCCCCCCCCCCCCCCCCTTTTCCCCTTCTTGTCACCGCCTCAACACCTGCGCAAAAAGCAGACGGCTTGCTCGCAGCATTCGAGCCTCGCTCAAGAAACGTTCTCGAATGTTCTGTAGACGCGCTTCGCTTGCAAGCGCTACGAGTCTAAGGCACAACAGAGAGGATCTCATGACCCAAAATAAGGCACGTACGGAAAATACCGTGCTGTGCTCACCTAACTCTGGAACATCGAGCGTCGAACAGGGGCGCGGAGACAGCTTCGGAATAGCGTTCATAGTTCGTCCACTTGTTTGGGAGAGGCAGCGAGGCAGTTCACCGAGCTGAAAGCTGTATTTAGGGTTTGAACATCGGATACGCCTGGTGTTGCTCTGTAACGGATTTAAGAATATGACACGCCAATATTACTCAAGTTTGAACACAATCCAATCGCGCAAATCTAGCAAACTCAAACACGCGCGAAGGTCTCCAAGGGACGGACAAGTGAGCGAATGAAGAAACTTTTCTGCCGCAATTAAACAAGGGGTCAGGGTGGCGCTAACTTTCAGTCCCATCACAAAATATTGTAAACACCCTAAGTCAATATATAAAAATTAACTATAATTCAAAAATAAAATGTATAAAGTAAAAAAAAAAGTAGAAAAGGTAAAAATCTATCGTGACTCCAGCTAAATGGACGCCACTAAGCGGGGAAACCGGGAACCAGCCAGAACAGGTCGCTTTGCGCCTCTCCGTGTCTCTGGCGGCTTTCGCGGAGACGTGTTGTCAGCGCGGTGGCGAACAATGTAATTTGACGAAGGTCTGAATATTTCTTAAGTTTGCCTGAGTGTTCATTAGTGTGGTGAAGCCTCAGTAGATTGTTTTCTTCCATCACATGTTTAAAAGCCCGTTTACTCCACAACACACGAACGCCTGCTTTCGATTTCTTGGATGGCGAAAAATCACAGAAAATCGTTTTTAATTCTTCTTTGTCTCTCTCCACATTTAAAGTGACGACTACTTGGTAACTGATAAGTGGTTTCTTTATAAGGATGTAGAACAGTGGACTGAGGATGACAGACGAGGTGTTTCACTGGATTGAACAGCAATGTTGCAGTCAAGTAAATAAAAAGTTCAATAGCCGCTTTTTTTTCTTTTTTTTTTAGTTTGGTTGTGTTTGATTAGATTCAGGAGTGAGCTACCCACGCCGGTCGGTGCGTTGGCTATTCATCTTGGCTGCTTTTCGCCGAAAAAGCTTCTGGACCACACCGAAGGAGTAGGGCTGATTTCGCAATTACTTAATTCCGGAAAACCTGCTCGCTGCGTACGATTAATAGGGAGTTTTCGTAGACCGCGTTTCCCCCTCCGCTAAGCCCTCCGCAACGAAGAAGCCGCTACTGCGCCTGCGCGCCCATGGCCTTGACTGTAGAGTTCCGGGTATCGTAGCAGGTTGCGGAGGGCGTTGCAGGACGGCGAAAACGATCTACGAACACTCCCAATGAGGGAAATTGTCTGCTTTCAAAAGGTGGGGGACGCGTCTCGCAAAGTTAGAAGCTGTCACGACATTATGATCTATCGCGCCTCCAATATTTATATTATACCCCCGTCGAAGCCAGCAGCAATATACGTCTACCTTGCTCAGGTTGTCCGGCCACACAAAATACTAAATTTCTCCGTTCAGGATTTGAAGTCAAGTTGAAAGGTTCTGCGTGAATCTCCGATGAAGACTCTCTTAAGTTTGTCCGCATTCGTCTCCGTGCTGCTGGCTAGAACCATTTGGCTGAGTTTAAGTAGTATCTCTCTGTCTGTCAAATATACTTTTATTAAGCAGTTCACCTACTAGCTAGTCAACTAAACATTTTAGTGAAAAACCCGAGACCGAGGTAATGACAGACGACGACAAGGAAGAGAAGGAGAACGTCTCAAACACAGCTAAACCTTTATTAAAATTGGTTTGCTCTTTATGTTTATACAGCCTTGATGGGGAGATGCGCCTCAACGGGTAATCGGTCTCTTAGCTGTAGATGAGAAATTTAGCCAGTGCGGTACAACCGCTAACCTGGTTTTTTTAACGTGCATCACGCAGTAGTGATCACACGAACGCGTGCCGGTACGAAACTCATCCAGATCGAAACGGGGGGGGGGGGGGAATCGAACCCAGGAGGTTCCCAGCGCAAGCTTTCGCTCCACGCTCCGAGCTGAGACGCGTTAGCCCACTCCCCGTTAAATCTTTATTGAGAAAAGAACCCTTTGAAAAAAAGAAGGAAGGAAAGGGAACCCTTCTTCACATCACCTCTCTCCGCACAAGACACGACACCGGACCTCCAACAATGGGGTCAAACCAACAAAAGAACTGACAGCAACCAAAGATGACACATCGTTAAAAAAACAAAAAACACACACACGTTGGGGAAATTACAAATTGCACTGGACCTTTCACTACGAAAATCAGCTAAAAGACTACACGCACACACATAAAAAAAAATGTTAACAATACCATTAGAGATTGAGAAATCGCTTCCATTCCGCATCTAAAGACAAAGAAGGCTTGTTCACTGCATTCCCATGCTTCGCTATTGCGATTGACTCTTTCAGTAGGCGCTTGTGGTCGTTTTGTTCTGTTACAATGGTGGTTGTAGAGTTCCATAAAGGCACGCAATCCCTACACTCCTGAATATGCTTGGATACCTCGGAATATGGGTCCTTGTTTTTGACACAACGTTTATGTTCGCCTAGTCTATCATTAATACAACGCTTCGTTTGACCTATATAGCACAAACCACAATCAAAGGGGATCTTGTAGACCAGGGGTGCACAACTCAAAAATGACGCGGGCCAAAAATTGTTTATTGGAAACTGCGCGGGCCGCACCTAGTGTGACACGTTACACCTTTTTGCTGCAGACAGGTTTTCAATATCCGGCATCATCGCACTGGTGGCCGTCTTCAGCACATCTCGCAGTGTCATGTCCGTCATAGAAGATCGAAGGCGGTTCTTGTTGAGGGTCATCAGTGAGAACGTCTGCTCACAGACATACGTGCTCCCAAAAAGTGATGCAATCTTCAATGCGTGGTCCACAAGGTTTCCGTACTTGCTCCTGTCAAGGCTTCTGTAGAAGTCAAGCAGCTGAGACTCACGATGCATACTCTTCAGTTCTGGCGAGCACTGGAGGTCGATGAGTTGTAGCTGCAGCGTCGGACCTGTGTCTTCCGGTGCGACAGAAAACGGATCGCGGAACAAATCGTAGTTACTCTTCTCACTTTCGAATGCCTTGAATCTTTGCTGGAACTCGGAGAGCAGGTACTCAACCTGTGAAGCGTACTACGTCGCAGCTACCGTCTTCCGATTTTCGCCGGTGGGAAAGAGCTTCTGGCAGGTTCGAAAGTGAACTATGCTTCCACCCCCAAGCTGCAATTTGAAGAGGCGCAGCTTTCCTTGGAACGCGAAGATCGCGCTCACCATGTCCGAAATGAGATGGTATTTTCCTTGGAGAGCTATGTTAAGCGTGTTCAGATGGCTTGAAATATCGGTGAGGAATGCCAGATCCCACGACCATTGTTCTTCCTCCAGCTCTGGTATGTGTTTCCCTTCCTCTCGCAAGAAAGCGATGATGTCGGCCTTCAGCTCGACAAAGCGACTCAGAACATTCCCACGGCTTAGCCAGCGAACTTCAGTGTGATACGGGATGATCATGTGCTCACTCTCAATTTCTTTCAGGTACTCTTGAAATTTCCTGTGCATCAATCCCCGAGCACGTATAAGGTTGACAACCGAAGTCACGACCTTCATCACATGGTCAAACTTCATCACTTTGGCACAGAGTGCTTCCTGGTGAAGCACACAGTGATATTGCTTCAGTTCTACACCACTGAACGCTTGAAGCAAGGCAACGGCGCCGTTTCTCTTTCCCATCATGGCTGGGGCTCCATCGGTGCAGACACCTGCGAGTTTTTCTCATGATAGCTTGAGCTTCTCGATGACGTCTTTGAACTCCTTGCTGATCTCTTCTCCCGTAGTCCGTCCGTGCATTGAGCAAAGCTCTGCCAGCTCCTCGAGTCACTTCGAAGTTTTCGTTCACACCACGGACGAAAACAAGCAGCTGTGCTGTGTCTTTGGTGTCTGTGCTCTCATCCAAAGCAAGAGAGTAGTAGACAAAATGACTGCAACTCCTCTCCAGGTGTTTTGATAGGTCGTCGGCAATGTCATGCACACGTCGTTGTTCTGTCATTCTTGATAGGCTCAGGTTTTAGAAAACCAACTTCTTGTCCGGGCACATCTCCTCAGAAGCAATCATAAGACATACCTTGATGAAGTCGCCATCAGTAAACGAACGACCTGAACGAGCGATCTGTCGAGATATCGGAAAAGACGCCCGCGTGGCTGCTTCAGATGTGTTCCTTGCTTTCGTAAAAATGCTTTGCTCAGCAAGCAAATTCCGTTTTAAGTCCTCGGACTTTGTTTTTCTCTCCGAATCCGAAAGAGCGCTGAAGTCGCGGGCATGTTTGGTCTCGTAGTGGCGTCGAACGTTGTATTCTTTAGGAGCCGCGAGAGATTCTCGACACACAAGACATAAGCACTTCGATGCGTTTTCAATGAAAAAGTACCTCCATGTCCACTCCTGGTTGAATTTCCGGCCCTTCTGGTCGATTTTTCTCTTCTTTGGAAGTGCACTCATATTCCAAGCGTGACACGAATAGCTTTTCTCTATCTGCAACAAGCTGTCACTGATCAAGTCCCAACAGCTAGGAGGGGAGAGGGCTGTAGCCTCCGTGGAGAGAGGGAGGAGGAAACGGGATGAAGAAGAACTGGAACAAGGATAGGGGAGGGACGCTGTTAGGGGTCATAACAACGCACTGGACGGCTGTACAGTCTTTTGTATTGTTGTTTTCTGTGGGTCTAGTGGAGAGGGAATATTTGAACTGAGGACGCGGAGTTTCCCCCGGAAAAGAGGACTCTGAGAAAAGTAGGTCAACGGGTTCGAATGCTTTCTGCCAATTGTCAACGGCCGCAGTGCATTGAATGACATGGTGAGCGGTTTCTGCGCTCAGCTAGGCCGCGGGCCACACAGAAAGTGCCCGCGGGCCGCATGCGGCCCGCGGGCCGTATGTTGTGCGCCCCTGTTGTAGACTATACCTGAAATACATGTAACACACTTTTCCCTGTGTTTTTTTTAAACAACCTTTCTGGGCGGAAGCGAACGGAGTTAATTGTTTCAAACTGCTATCTGTGCTAAACGCCATGCGTAAACCAAACTTATCACCGACTGATTTTAAATTGTGTGAAATTTTATGAAAAAACGGTGCGACTACTAACTTTTTTGCTCGGAAATAAATTCTTGAGGATACTTTGCAACATTTAGCCGGGAAAATACAACTTGAATTGACGTCATAATGGAGAGCCAACAAGACTTTTGAACCGCGTTGTTGATCATGTTTCGAACCAATCCTGCTTTGACATGCTTTAAATGGCAACTATCAAAAGCAAGTACTGGTTTAGCCTTGTCTTTGCCATACGACCAACATAAACCGGGGGCCAATCTGAGCTGGAGGTCTAAATACTGAAGTACGTTGTTGGCTGGCTGTTCTTTAGAAAACTGCAACTCCGGTGCCTCCCTGTACACGGTATTCTCAATGGAACCAGCAAGGTCTGAGTCACGGACACATACCAAAATGTCATCCACGTATCTTCTTATAAGTACTGAGCTCGGGGGATATTGTTTGATCATCTCATGCAATTCTAGGTCTAAGCTCCGGAGGTATATTTCTTAGAGGGCCGGGGCGACAGCCGAACCAATACAAACGCCTTGACGTTGAATGTATTTCCGCTCATCATAGTTTACCACAGTCGACTTTAGATACAGTTCAGGTATCCTCAGAAAATCATTAATCTCTATACCAGACTGGGACTGAAACCGAACTAAATTCTCCTCTAGAAACGAGCGGACCCTAGAAAGCAAAATGGCTGGTTGGAGTGAATAATACAAATCCTTAATATCCAGGGAAAAAATCGTGCAAACTTTACCATGAAACGGTTGAATATCTGATATCAAACCATGGAAGAACCTAATGCTAACGGGCTTTTAATATCTAGGCAAGAAAGGCCATTCTGAAGGAACGTGGAGACAGTTTTTTGCCACGTGCCATCTTCGTTTGTAACTACTCTCAGAGGAAGGTCAACCTTGTGGTCTTTCAAAAAGAACTTAATGGCAAACGTATCTTTCAAGTTACCATTCAGTCTGGCAGCCAAGGACGTAGGGTCACTGTCCTTAAAAGTCCTAACTATTTCTCTCTTGTGTCGGCCCAGATCCCCATCAAAAGAACGAAATAACCCGAAAACAGCGAGGTTACATTTCTCCTGGAACTTATTGGAAGGCAGAACAGCAAACAACCCCGACTTGTCTGTTTCAAGAAGCTTCACCTCTTTCTCTTCCAACTCTTTCTTAACCCGGGTTACCATCCTAAAGTTTCTAATCTGTCCTGTACGAAGCATCAACTAAGGACGACATTCTCTTAAAAGCCGTCGACACAAGAGCACTTTTCTCAGCTGGTTGTGACACAGCGGTAGACATGACGTTAATTGCAGAACAAATATCCAAACGAGAGGGCTTCACATTCACGCAAAACTTCGTACCATTGGCTAGACAATTCTCAGCTGACTTGGTGAGCTGTACGCCAAATGGATTTACAAGGGCAGTTTGCATCGCGTTAACCGTTGACATGAACCCTGGTTTCGGTGACTTGCTTGTTCTTATCTTCTGCCTCAGGGACCGGAAAGTTGTATTACAGTCTTTCAAATTTACATCTTGCCACTGAGTATATAAAGGCGAAGCTTGATAATGTTCTCCAATGAAAGCGGTTCACAACTGATCCGCGAGTTGGCTCACAGTTCGTAGATGATCTCTGGTGCAGTTTCGGTAGTCGTTGAGGATCTTCCTTTTCCGATGCCATCCAACCTGCAGGGTCTCCAGGTGGTGAAAGCGCTCTGGGTCCACAAACTTGTACCTCAAACACATGCCGATGCTGGAAAGTTCCGCTTCCATCTTGGACATCCGGTAGCCGATCTTGCAGAGAATCCACAGCGAGTGGGCATAGATCCTTGGAAAGGTGAGTGAATGAAGGGAGGAAGGAGGGAGAAAACTTGCATCTTGAAGTATTAATGAGCAGAACGTAAGGGCGCAAGTGAGCGGGTGTATATTAAACATTTTAGTGAAAAACCCGAGACTGAGGTAATGACAGACGACGACAAGGAAGAGAAGGAGAACGTCTCAAACACAGCTAAACCTTTATTGAGAAAAGTACCCTTTATATAGGGTTGAAAAAAGAAGGAAGGAAAGGGAACCCTTCTTCACATCACCTTTCTCCGCACAAGACACGACACCCCTCTCTCCCCAAAAGACACGACACCGGACCTCCAACAATGGGGTCAAACCAACAAAAGAACTGACAGCAACCAAAGATGACACATCATTAAAAAAAAAAAAAACACGCTGGGGAAATTACAAATTGCACTGGACCTTTCTCTACGAATATCAGCTAAAAGACTACACGCACACACATAAAAAAAATGTTAACAATACCATTAGAGATTTAGAAATCGCTTCCATTCCGCATCTAAAGACAAAGAAGGCTTGTTCACTGGGGTCTCGGGTTTTTCACTAAAATGTTTAATATACACCAGCTCACTTGCGCCCTTACGTTCTGCTCATTAATAGTCAACTAAGTTCATATTTCAACAAATATACTAATATCGCTTTAGAGGGACATAGTACGTAATATAGTACGTAACCCGCATATTCGTCAAAATGACTTCTTGATTGCTACTAAAACCTGAATTGAAATAACAGTATCAGCTGCTCAGTGGGGCGCCAGCGGGTTAACATGCTCCTTGGCTCAAGAAGCGCTTGCTTAATTTTCGTAATTTTCCTGCAGCAACATTGTTTATCTTCAGTATCTTGTCACAAAAAACAGAAAGCACACCTCCTTCCTCCAAAATGTTGCGATTCCGCCACGTAATCGCGAGGCAAAAATTAGAATATTTCCCCACCTGCAGCCGCGAGCGGCGGCCATGAGAACCACGTGGCATTTTAGAAAGATAGCAAGGGATGCGAATACTTGCTCGATAAAAGGTAACCTTCCTATAAATGCGTCAAAAACTTGGCATCATCGATAAAACTTTTATTATACGGAGTTTTAGTGCCGCTATCTATCCTAGGTCCACAAAACCGTCAGCTCTATCTGCTACCGCGAACCTGCAGCCACCAGAAGCCGGAGGGGGACGGGGGCAGAGCCGGACGGGGATGGCCGGACTCGGATGAGACTTTCCTCCTTTGACCATATTGTTCGCGCTGCGCCAGCACGTGGTCACGCGATCGCGAGCGGATGAGTTCTCGCTGCTCACTGATGGCTCTAGAGAGAGAGCTTCACCGGAACCCCGCGCGGCCCCCATTGACGTCACAGCGCACGTGACTCGGAAGCTGGTGAAGGAGTTGAGAGGTGCCGAAAACCTCAATCTTTGTCTATTTTTCAAATAAAACCTAAGACACTCGGGCAAAAGCGGTTTTTTTTTTTGTACTTTGCTTCAGAAAGGTCGAGACACCAGCTCCTAAATTATTTATGCAAAGCACTGAAATTGTTGCACAGCTCCTTTAAAGGCGGATACGCACAAAAGCCCGATTTCACGGACAGATAAGTCGCATGGTCGAGGCATGGGAGTTAGCAGTCATCGCCGCTTTCCTTAGCTGATCAAAACTGATTACAGTCTATTACCGTCTCTCCGGAGCCCATAGTTTGTTTTGAACGAAATCTCCGAAACAGAAGTTTGACATGAAAAGAACAAAAAAGCATCGGGAAAAAACAAAACTATGCTCTGCAAGTTTGTGTGCACCGGCTGCACTTACCGTCGCAGTTCAAATACCTATAAAATGGGGCATGACACAAAAGAAAATCTGTTAAATTGAATGTGCCATCCGTTCAGGCGGCCCGGCCGAGTCGACGCGACCTGTTCCCAGCCGCCATGTTTGTTTGGTGGTGGCGCCCCTATACATGCCTTGCACCTACGTCACATGATGACGTCGAACACCGGTATCTACTATAAGTGATGGGCCGAACTTTTGCCGAATCGAAAGTTCGGCGCCGAATCTCGGGATTCGGCAAAGCCGAACTTTTGCCGAATTTTCCTAGAGATTCGGCAAAGATTCGGCAAAAATACATTGTTACCAGACTTAACGTTGAAATTTAGTTTTTTCTGGCGAAAAAAGGTTTTCTGTTGTTTTTCTTAACTTAAATGGCTTAAATGCAACATGTAATGCATATTGACACAGTTATATTACTAAGTAAGGTGATATTCTACAAGATGATTGTATCGGTGCGTTTTTGTGTGTTTACTGGCAATTTTAGAGTGACTTCTAGCAGAAGTGGCGTGACAACGAGGTTGGGTAGTAGCGGTGGCAGTCACGAATCACGCCGATCACGCTACGAGAGTTTCGGTTTTGAGGCATCATCAGCGCAAGCCTGCATGTGTGTGTACAATGTTAAAATGAGGGCAATAACGCTGGGTCCTGACTCACCGTTCTGTGCGCAAAACCCGAATGCAACGGTTGCTGAGCCTTTACCAGAAAAGATAATATTATTATTGTAAATATGCATGTTTTTCGATTTGAGTGACTTGACGTCAGCTTTGCATGAAAGTGTGCGTCCCATATTAGCAACGGTTCGTTTTTAACCTTTAAAATGGCAGTTTCTGGTGTTAGGATTCACACGAACGTTTAGGAAGATAGGATGTGCAACGTCGAGCATTATAGTTCCGTGTTTAGTTTTATGCAGATACAGAAAAAATCGCGGAATAACGCTAGTTGAAAAAGCAATCTATCATTCAATCAATCTTTATTTGTACAAAATAGTAGAACACGGGAAGCGTGCGCGGCTGGCAGAAAGGTTACAAACCCGTACGCTGAGGCGCCTGCCAGCCAACTTTCCGTGAGTTAATGAATAGACGCAAAACACAACAGTTTGACGTTTTAGACGCGGACGAACAAATAATACAGGAAAAACAAAATATGGCCATTGGACTCGCAAATTAAGGGCGGCCCACACACTCGCGCAGAGTGCGCAGCACAGCGGCACACACTACTTCTGAGCCGAAAACAGAATTGTTATAATTGCGAGGAGTGCTTTGTCAGCCGTGGCCGGGTGCTGACGTTCCGTTATTTAATAATGCGACGTCGATTTGAGAAAAAAAATGAAATAACGTTTATTATTTCTGTGGTTAACTTCTGATTACATGGTGAGGTCCTTTTGCGTGCCGTTCGTGGCGTGCCTCCAATCGTTCTGTTCGGAGCGGTTTCTTTCCACACAGACACGAGCGGTTTCTTGTTCCCAGGCAGGCGCTATCGGCAAAGTTCAGTTCTCGCTCTCGCGAAGCTTAAACAAGCTGGGCCCGCAACCCCGTGCCATAGCCCGTGCGCTCGCACCGCGCGCTCGCGAAAAGTCACGCATTGAGGATCCATTACAGATCCCGCCGAGGCAAGACAAACAAGTAGACAAACGAGCTGGGCCAAGCTAACAGCTTTAAAGTAATTGCCGGCCAATGTTGCAGCTACCTCGTTGCATCACTGGAAATGTCAAATTAAAATCACGTCATCCAGAATGGACCGCATCATTTGTTATTTGCGCAGTGGACTGCGTAAATTACTGGTCGATTTTCTATCCTTGAGGCACAAAATATTAAAGAGAACCACACTCGCTCACAAACAAAGTTACCGTGTTGCCTACTCACTCCACACCTCGCCGTAACCACTGATTGTACACAACGAGCTTGAGTTGGTTGAATTACGCTGCACCACCGTGCACTGCACGATAGTAACCGCACGACTGCACGGCGTCCATTTGCAATTCACGGCCCCTTTGGTCCCGTCGCGTTCTCGCGCGTGCGCAGACATTTGCCGAATTTTTGCCGAATCTTTGCCGAACTTTCCTTCAAAAGTTCGGCATTTGCCGAACTTTGCCGAATCAGAAGTTCGGCAGATTCGGTCCATCACTATCTACTAGTGATGGGACGAATCACCGGAGATTCGGATTCGGACAGATTCGGAAATTTCCGAACTTCCCGCGACGAATATTCGGCAGATTCGGAGATTCGTCCGATTCGTCGCTGGTTGAAGACGGCAGCGTGAACCTTGTCGTAAAGCTCGCGAACGCGGTCAGTTGTGTCTCTTTTTAGGTACTGTTACTGCATATAACCAGATTTCGTCTTGTTTATTTCAACGTATGGTATGTACTGTACTGTCATTCTAAACCCTGGCACACGCCCAGATCCAGCTGAGCTGATCGGTGTGGTTGACGTAGGCCTAACCAATGCACGGTCTCGGTTTCTGTGCGGTTTCGCGGTGATCGGTAAAATGTAGCGAAATGCTGCGTATTATACATAATGTGGCGCAACGCACAATAAATATATTCAGGCAAGGAAATGATTCGTCTCCTTCTCTAGAGCTGCGTATGTCTGTACCTGTAAGGCGCGAGAGCGAGATGAATGTTGCTCGTCACAACTTCGACCGCGTACCGGCACCGGTGGCGAAGAAAAACGTCGCTATTCGCACTGTCGTTCCTCCGTTCTCGGCAGCAAGTTTTGTGTACGTGAACTTTATTTGATGAAAAAGAAACACAACACAGGGGTGTCTAACGCGGAAACAAACACTAACTAAATCGGATATCATTAACCAGAAAGGTACAAATGCAGTACAGGAGACTGTAATAGTACGGCGCAAGGAGTTTCAGGCTTTTATCGTGTTCCGATAACAATACCTCAGTGGACACACGTTGAAGATAATCGAATCGAACATACTCACTTGTGTGGTGTGTGCCACTATAACCGTAATTATGGACATGAAATGTGTCAATACCGAACAGCACGTACGGCATCGATCTCTTGCGGCGATGAAAACATGCACTTGTATTTCCACGTGCACCAAGCATGCCTATTTTGGTCGTAATCCGAAACCGAAACCAATTTTCCCGCGATGTCTGGCTACCGTTCTCGACAAACATCCAAAATAATATAAACAAAGCGGAACATTTTATTTATTACTATGATATTATATTACAATATTATTTTGTGCACTTCGTAGAATTTAGTGAATTTAATATCACGAAAAGTTGAAACACTCATCAACGTGATCTGGCAACCATGGCAACGCTCCGAATCTTTCCGAACTTTTCCGAATCGCTTGAGATTCGGCTACTCTTCCGAATCTTTCCGAATCTCCAGATTCGGCTCCGAATCTCGATTCGGATAAAGATTCGTCCCATCACTAGTATCTACCATGCTGGTGGTTGACACGACGGCCCTTCACAGCGAGAGCAATGGTAAACTGCGCCGCGCTTGGCTGTAGCAATAGGGAGTTTTCGTAAATCGTTTCCGCTGTCCCGCAACGCTGTCCGCAACCCGCTACGAGATCCGGGTTTCTACAGCCAAGGCTATCGGCGCGCAGGCGCGGTAACGGCTTCTTCGTTGCGGAGGGCTTAGCGGAGCTTAGCGGAGGGGAGAACGCGGTCTACGAAAGCTCCCTAATAACCCCTATCCCGACGATCGTCCGATCGTTTCGTCGGCATGCCTCGCGAGACAGAGTAGCCGTCAAGTTGTAAGTACGAGCGGCAGGAAAGGGATGCGGCCGCGGATTATCGAGTTTGCGGGACGCATTTCATAGCGGCGAACGACGGCACTTATTACCGTTGTTTACGTTCGCGCACGCCTTTGCACCGGCTTTTGCTCGTTCGTGGTGTATATGGCCTTTGGCCTTCATTACATAACGCCGTTTCCACGCTTCGAGCGCACCTTCGGGGCTCCCGGCCGGATCCGGGCGAGTGTCGCGCCGCGAGTCCGTCCCGAAGGTGATCGGTCGGCGGCGATCCCCATGTGCAAGCTCGCCGAGCCGCCGCCGCCGGCTCATCGGATTGTGCCGTCCGCGAGCCGGAAACCTTTGCAAGGAGCGAAAGTATGCAGGCAAGCCGGTTAGGAAACATCATAATATAAACCCTGAGACAATGAGAGTTGCCTTGTCCGTTATTTGATTTATCCTCGTCTCAGGGCTAAGATTATGTAGGTAGCATTGCGCTGTTTACCAGTATTTCGCAAAATTGTAACAATTTTTCTACAAGCAACGCCTAGAGCCGCTCGTCAAATTATGAAGCATGCAATTAAGCTTTTTCTTTTTTTTTTTTGGCGACACGGCAGCCGTTCGCGTCAAAACTTCGTCGGCGACATTTCGAAACTTTCTGCTCGTAGCGCAATCGCACCAATGCCGAAAAATTCCGCACGTACTGGATAAACGTCATCATCGTAAGCTCAGCACGTTTCTCTAAGTTCACGGTACCTTTGTTGAAAATACGGTGCATGTTAGCGTATGTCCGGGCCGTTAGCGGCATCCTACGCCTTGGCAAGCGCATCCGCGCGGTGTGAAGTCAACCACCAGTATGGTGCGGGGCCCCGTCCTTCGCTAGCGTGACGTCACTTGCAAGGCATACATGTATAGGTCGCTGGAGTCGCGATATTTCCAATGCTGTGGACTCTTTCAATATTATCAGGGTTAATGCTGATAGCAAAATGGTGATTACAGAGTTCAAGAACCTTTCTTTCTGATGAAGCCCACGTTTCGTTTGGCTCGTCTATAATTCCATGAAACAGCAGGTTAGAACGGCGTGATCGGTTTTCGGCGTCGTCGCATTTAGAAGGCATATTATTTCATTTTGACGATAAAGCGACAAAATGGAGCGAACGTAGGACTTTCGGGCTCTCTTCACTGGCTTGGCACGTTCTGGATCACCACTTTCCTCCGAAACCGTCGAATTCTTTTGAAACTTGCTTTGGTTGCTCATAGTGACAGTGTGAAGCGGTTGAGCCTGGAAAAAGAACCAGGGCATTGGGGACAAACCTTGCCAATTGAAATCTATAATAAACGCTATAAATAAAGCAACAGAAAGACAACCGAACATATTTTCTCTTGGTTCGACTAAAAGTAGCTTTGAAAGAATAGCTGTGTAGGTGTGCGCTGTTCTAGACACCAGGAGCAATAAAATTTTAGGGAGTGTCTACATCCACGCGCGGGGATGTAGCCACGGCGGGAGGAGATAAGGCTCCATCCACGCAAAAGGTCACGTGACTTGTAATAAAAGAACATAATTTGTTTTTCTGTACTTTCTTTCTTTTCTGCTCCGGGGCCTTCGCCCATGTGTGCACTGTGCATCGCTGCTCAAGCGAGGCGGTGAGGCTTCCTCATGTGTGTGGTTGGCTTAGTTCGAGGCGTTTAGTGCGAGGTTATGTGCATCGAAGGGGACAAGTGCGAGCTTACAGCTCCGTACGTTCTTGACTTGCGCGCACGCTCGCAATATCACAAAGATTGTGAGAGAAGGGAAAACGTGCATGTTATAATAACAAACATACTGAGAGCATTCAATCGAGAAAACCGAAAAAAAGATTCCAGAAACAGTTTATTCTATGACAAATAAAACACTCCAACGAAGAAAACCTGTTCTCCCGCCTCGGAAAGACGGAAGAAAAGGCGATCTGCATCGTAGGAGTGCGTTCCAAGATCTGAGCGGCCAGCCGACGGTACTTGTCAATGTACGCGCTGTCACAAACGCTGGTGTTGTTTGTGCCACCTTGGAAAACAAAGCCTCGATCCTAATGGCACTAAACGCCCGCACTTCGACAGCCATCCGGTTATTCGATGAAAAATACTGTGACAATTGTATTTCACCATTGAATCCCCGGCAACCATAACGGCATGTCAGAAGCGTGACCATGCTAATACACAAAGGGCCAAACTTCTTGACCAAGAAAACAAGAAGAAAAAAGAAACGCTTCAGAACGCGGTATTGATTCTACAGTGTACTATGCAAAGCTCCAGAATGGCGACACGGATATGGACGAATTTGAGCGCAAAAGGAGGTTATAAGTACTGTACGAGGGGGCACGTTGCAATATTGGTGAAGCCTAGTCATAAAAAGTTTAAAGGAGCAGTGCAACGATATTCAATTGGAATGTTTTTCAATTTACACGAGCTTACTGGCACTAGTGGGACTGAAGGATACTCGCACGCAATGCCACTGGCCAAGAAACTCCTTTGTTGCAGTGTAATTTCAAGGACAGAAGCGATCATTTTCATTCAATCTCTCCTTTTCAAAATTTGATGACGTAACGTGGGGATCGCAGCACACCCAAGTGACGATATTTGAATGCAGTTCATAGATTGGACCCAAGCATTGCGTGGGCACTCGATTTGGGCTCGTGATAATCGATAGCTCGAGAAGCATTCGGGTAGTGGCCCGTGTCCAATCACTGCAACGACGACAATAGCCGAGCCATAACAAGGTCTGGAACTCAGCGCGTGTCCTGTGCTTTGCCAACCCCAGCGCGTGGCTATGATCAACATTGGCGGCATATAATCGGCTCCAGATCCCCTGGCCGCTTGTTCTGGCTGCGAGTTGAGGGAGTGAACGCTGCTCGTTTTTCTTTATATTTTTTTTTGGGACTTCTATTGCGCGGGGCGAAAAACGAACGCGTGTTTCATAGGTCATTAACGTCAGGGATCTGTTCTAAACGGTATTTGCGCAAAGTACAAAAATTGTTGCATCGCCCCTTTAAACGATATTGTGCCCAACGTGACCGCAGATCACTCTGGTGATTGGTGCGCGTGACATGTCACGTGTGAGATGGATGGTTGATTGTAGAAGGATTCCTAGCAGGCTTGCGCGCGCTCCGTCCGGTAGGCTTTATCAGATCGAACTTCGAAGGCTAGACGAGGGGTAACGAGGGTGCGTATTTTCGGCACCGATTTGATGTCCAGGGGCGTGGCCACTGACGTCACGGGCGTCAAAATTATATTTTTTGTTATTTTAACGGATCCTCGCTGGTGTAGGTTGTCGACGTGCCGCCTGTGCTCGTCGCGTCCTAAGCGTTTTCCAATTTCGTTCGCCCGGTGCCGTTCGTCACTCCTGTTGCAAATGAAGATTCGTAGTCTAAAGTACCGTCCGACAGCGCTTTTGCAGAGCGTTCAAGTGCCGCCCGATGGTACTCCACTCACGTGTTGAGTGCCGTCCGAAAGTCTCGTATAAAACAAATTTTTAAAAGGATATTTCTGAAGTTGAGCGCAGCCTAGTGGTAAGATGTCTGCCTCATGCGCAAGCAGTCGCGGATTCGATCCGCAGTGGCAACATGTTTTTTTTTTTGAACATTTTGTTTTGTTGGGACATTTTGCGATATTTACGACACTTCGTTTTAATGATTAAACACTGAAAAAAAAATATTGTCGACGACAGTGCTAAAAGCGCGAGCTAGTTGCTTTGGATCACGCGACACGAACGCTCCTGCAGCGGGTGCTCCAATCCTGCCTGTCAAGGCTACTCGCTCGCCGCTTACATGGCCTTCGCAGCTATTCTATGCAAAGGTGATAATCCGTCCTATTACAAATACATCTCCAGAAAAATGCGTACAAAATTACTGCGGCTGGGCTCTGTCGCCTCCGGTACACGTAATCTTCATTTGCAACAGGAGTGACGGACGGCACCGGGCGAAGTTTGAAAATGGAGAACGCTTATTTCGATGTTCCTGAGAACGCGACGAGTACAGGCGGCACGTCGACAACACGCACCAGCGCGGACACCGCCGAGCCGCCGAGCACCCGGCCACACACACGCCAAGCGACCGACATTTCAAAATGCAGTCAGCGGCATCTAAGAAAACGTGTTGTTAACGTTAAAATAACTAAGACGTTAAAATAAAAGCCATTATTTTGACCTCCGTGACGTCATTGGCCACGCACCCTGGATGTCAAATCGGTGCCGAAAATACGCAGCCGCTAGACGAAGGCTAGCTGGGCTAGCTACGGTCAAGTGAGGTGGTCATGTTGGGCTGATAAGTGAGGAGAGTAAGGAGAAAAATGAGAAAGAGGCGAGGCGTCAAGGGAGCATGGCTTGTGGAGGCTACGCGGCTGACGTCATGCCCTCTCTATCCCTTCTATCCTCCTTGTTGAGCGCCACGGCGCGGAGCTTCAGAGCGTCGGTACTCTGGAAACCTATTCAGTAGCTGGGTTCGATTTACTTACACCTCCTGCACGAGTGCAGAAGTGTAGGGCACTGTACTTCAGTATGTGTATTGAGATACAACCGGAGGTACACCGCCCTACACTTTTCTGCACCGGTGTAAGTAAATCTAGTGCAGCTAGTGACTCTAGAAGCCTTGTATGTGCCAGTTCCGCTTCGGAAATATAGGTGTTATCATGCCTCACTGCAGAGGTCGTAAGACAGCAAGCGCGTATCCAATCCGGCCGTGAACACGATGAAGCGCCGATAAAAATCTTTGCCCCCGCGAGGAGCGCTGCAAACTGCAGGCGAGTCGTTTTCATCGCAACTCTGTGCAGCGCTTGAGTCCCACCCGTCACACAATACAG
>JAZHYW010010662.1:0-40894 GCA_037355805.1 Ixodes ricinus | reverse complement strand
TGTAGTTGTTCAGCGACTTCAAAGTTGTGACGAGTCACTCGATGTAGATGAGAAATTTAGACAGTGCGGTGCAACCGCTAGCCTTAGGTCTTTAACGTGCACCACGCAGTAGTGATATACGACCGCGTGCCGGTGCGATGCTCATCCAGATCGAAACGGGCAGGGGTGGGGATTGAACCCAGGATCCCTGGGTTCCGCAGCGCAAGCTTTCGCTCCACGTGCTCCGAGCTGGTGTGCGTTAGCCCACTCGGCGACCGATCCCAGCGTGGAGCACGTTAAAGACCCCAAGCTAGAGGTTTGTACTGCACTGACTAAATTTCTCATCTACAGCTGCGAGACAAGCCGCCCGTTGAGGCACACTAAGTTCTAGGCTGTATAAACGTACACACACACTCAATTTCCCCGTTAGTTTGATGCATACCGCTGCTGTCACTGGCCGTGCGGCCTCAGCGACGGCGACAGGCGATTTTATTTTGGCCCTCCTTAGGCGCGAGACGACGGCCAGCGCGCTTGATTCCCTTCTTTGTGACAAACGAGGAGCTGTCGGTGTCGCGAATCATGACGGGACACTCGTTTTAAACATCTTTTTGGTTGTATTTTATTGGCATTCGCTTCTAGCAGTAATTGTTTCCAAGCGCCACCGACCCTTGTCCCGGACAGGATAAAAAAGGCAGCCAGGTCTTTAAGTTATACAGTGCATCCTGCGCGAACAGCCAAGATTCGGTAAATCGGCGTCTCGCGAACCTCGAGCATGTACGCGCAGCGCATGCGTGATGGAAAGCAACGTGCGCGTGCTGGAAGCCGGGAGTTCGAAAGAGACGCCGCGTCCTTCTCATGCCGTCAGTGACTATAATGCAGAAAGTGACTATAAGACAGGAAGTGACTTAAGTCCAGAAAGCATCGTCGTTACATTATTACTCTTGCTGGATTATAGATGACTATACCTCGTTTCCTAGTCGGAAAACAACAGTTATCTTCGAGTGAAGCTGACGTATTTGAAGAAAATGAGTGTAATGCGGGACTGTGCTGTAGTATTAGAGAAAGCTTTTAATACAGCGGCTTGCGAACGATATTGGTTTCATAAAGATGTAGGTTTAATTTTGTCGCACTACATCAAAGAAGCAGAGGTACGGTTTTCCTAACAGATCAAGGGATCGTGAGTTGCGCCTTCAGTGCAAGTCATCGTCAAGCGCACGAATACAGACTACCTTCTTGGTGGATTATTTTGATTGCAAAGCTTTATTAATATATAACCCTGGATACTTTTATAACGTGAAATCCAATATCAATATAACCCCGGGTTTCCTGGTTACATTAATGAGCCTCTAAAAATTGTAACATAACTTTTTTTCTTCAGATGGTCATGCACTTTCGAACATAGTTTTGTTTACAGTAGAATTCTAGAAAACATTGACACAGTAAAACGACAATATTTCATGTCTTAATACAACATAAATTTTGACTATACCTCCTTTTTTTCTCTAGGTATAAAGGACTCCCTACGTTCACCACTTATTTAAGATTGACACCGAAAACCAATAAAATGAACGAAAGGAAAAATAATAAATATCGCCATTATATGATCTGGGCAGTTCGCAACACGCCGTCTGCATCACAGGGCCTCCTTTACTCGGTGGCAGACCGTTTCTTGAACGACCGCTAAGGGAGCACGAGAAAGTCGACGTAGATGGCGCTACCGAGCAGACTTAAGTCCGGTAATATATCGGTGCGGGGGAGAGACTCCCTTGCACCGAACGCTATTAATCTTTGAGGAATCGACCCGGTCTCGATTAATGCCTCGGACTGAAACAAAAAGACCGGCCGCAGGGAAAGCGGAAGGGGCCGTCCTTATAGATGGTAGTGTAAGGACAGCGGAACACTCTACGAAACGCCGATAGGGCGGACCATATTTCAGATCGAGAATCACTACAGTAGCGTATGCCTAGTGGAACAGCGTTTGTTGTACAGAATCTGGATACATTTTGTGCGACTGCCGCCTACTATGTCGTTCGGCAGCACCTTTATAGATTTGCTTGGAGCGCGCACTCTTTGATCTGCATTAGGACATAAAATTTGACATTTGCACAAAGTCGTTTAAGCACGGGTCGTTTAATTGAATTTTCTAATCTTCGTTGGGATTGAAACGCACGGATGTTCCTTTCAAGCTTTTAGACGAACTGCAATTCTTTTTCTAACGATAATACGAGGTTCGCGAAACAATATTAATATAAACCGATCTCGAAAGTTAATCGAGCGACAGGAACGCGAAAACAATGTTTTTTAAGTTTTATGGGAAATTCGACTTTTTTTTCACGTTCCGCTTAAGCTAACCACTAGATTTTTGGCCCAGATGTGGAGCCTTTATTTGAGCTAAATCTCTGTTTATTTTGCGTTTTAATGCTCAAACTCTAACAGAAGGTGCACGATTCCGCCCATAAATCGACTGAGAAACAGGATCCCAAGTTTCAGATCTCGAAACTCTCTATCGTCAGGCAAACACTGTACGGAAACTTGAATGACCACTCATTTATGTATTTTATTAAGCTGCACATGCCCGTGACTTTTTTCTTCATACTCACAAACAAATAGACGGTGCTTTCTACAGTAGAACGCCGATATACAGTTTAACACGAGACCGCGTACCAGACGCGTGTTGTAGAGAGTAGGAAAACGTTATAATATACACGAAGAGCTGTGGGAACGTTCACGTACACGAAACTGCATAAAGAGCACTGCCTGACGCCGGCACGTAGCCAGGATTTGGTTTCGGGGGGGGGGGGGGGGACTTGTTCATGACAAAATGCTGTATGAGGGGGAGGGGGAAAGGAGGTCCCAGCAAAGTGGAAGATTTCGGGGGGGGGAGGGGGCGGGCCCCGTGGGCCCCCCTGGATACGTGCCTGGTGTGGCGCTGTAAGGCGCAGGATCAGGTATGTAATAACTGCGCGCGCAGTTCGACTTAAGGCCTGTCTCCAGCCTTCTTAATCGCCGGTTTAGTTTGAACTACGCACACCAGGGGCTGTTCCAGCTCACCGTTGTGCGGCGCTGGGTGGCTTACCGATGATGAATGCGACAGACGAGGGTTCGAGGGGGACCAACTTCTCCTGTGGGCTTTGAAGCTGAAACAAGAGACGGTTCGCTATATTTTAACGCGCGTCAGACCAAGAGAGAGAGAGAGAGGGCAAAGCGAGCAAATGGGCCGGAGAAAGAGATGTCCTAGCCGCTGTTTCCAGCTGGTGCCAGCTCGCGCTACTCAGCCGGAGGTGAATAAGGAAGGGCGATCGAGGAGCTCCGGACTTTTGTTGTTTCTTCGCGAACCCGAGATTGATTGATTGCTGGTATACTAGCTCTCTTGTCGATACTTCAGCTAAGGGTGTGTAGACCTCGACGTTTTTTTTTCTTCGTAGTTTTTCTACACGTTTTTTTCCCCTCTGATCAGGTGTCGCCGTCAAGGTTGCTCTTGCCCCACACTTTACAAGTTGTTGTGCTGGTGCAGGCCTGTAGCGTGCTTCTATGTGCATGAGTGCCTGTTGCGTACGTGTGCGAATCTCTGCGTGCTTCAAGGACGCATTCATTTGATTATGTTTATTATTAGGGCTGGGCGTTGAATCGCTACACTTTAGGCAAATAATTAATCGATCAACCGGTGGTGTTGGCCTTAAGGTATAGTACCCTGAAAAAGGACTAAAACTACACAATTTTATTCGTACCGCTTTTTTACTATATCGTAATAGTGGATTGTATAACCTCATTTTAACGTAACGCTGTACTACAAAAATGAGAGGGGGGGGGCAAGCAATCTTAAAATGACAATGTTTCACATTATTATTAAAAACCTGTAATCCCTTTTGATGAAAGTCATGCAACATGCAAAAATTCTTTACTCGGGAAGACAACAGTGTTTCCTTTGAAAATAATTTATATGCGCGAGTTTGTAAAGCAATACTTTTCTTTTTCTCCACAAATTTTTCCATCTTCGAAATCAGCAGGTTACCCGTTAAAAAAAATCGTGATTGAAGCAATAATTTATAATTCGGTAGGTTAATCGATCAATTGCCTAACCCAATTTATTATGTTTATGTGTGCAATCTTCAGGCGAAAGTAGACGGCGATATGGAAGGCAGAATTTATTGGAGAGTCTGAGGTGAAGAATCGGTTTGCGTGGCTATTTTTTTTGAGTGCGTGTGTCAGCGACGTAAGCGTCTTCTTTAATATTCACTTGGTTTTGGGAAGGAAGGTCTCACAACTTTTGAAAATCTGTCATTTGCGTTCGGTTTTCTCAGGACACAAAGTTTGCTCTTAGTCTCTCATCTTTTTGTTGAGGAAATCGCATTTACGTTCAAAATACTTGTTTACATTTCTTTGTACCCGCGCCAAACATTTGCATATGAGTGTTCACTCAGATTTTTGAATCTATTCGGATCAAGGTTGGGGATGCTTGAGTACTTAATTAGGTAGTCAAGCTACGTATAAATGTTTGTAGAATTATGTAAAGATTTTACAAATTCGATCCCCAAATTTTATTTCACCCTTACACATGTTTTTACGCAAACCATGCATAGCCAGCTCAGGTCCTAAATAGACTATAGTCTCTGTTTATTACACTGCGTCATCATAAATAACGTTTAAGTTATATAGAAAACCTAAGATTTTTTTGCCTTTTGTTATTAAGCTTGATTTAAATCTAAACAATATATGCAACATTATATATTGTACATAAATGTACGGTTTAACACGTAAGAAAAACAAATAGGGGTGTGTTTATGTTTATACAGCCTAGAACGTGGTCTGTCTCTTCGGGTGGCGAGTCTCCCAGCTGCAGAAGAGAACTTTAGCCAGTGCAGTACAACCGCTAGCCATGGGGTCTTTAACGTACCTCAAGCAGTAGTGCTACACGATCGCACACCGGTACGATGCTCATCCAGATCGAAACGGGCAGGGATGGGGATGGAATCCAGAATCCTGGGTTCTGCAGCGCGAGCTTTCGCTCTACGTGCTCCGAGCTGGTGTGCACTAGTCCACTCGGTTACCGATCCCCCTTCAACACGCAGGACGCAAATAAGCCGTGCTTGCAGCTTGCAAATATTCTAATATCGCTGTAAAGATTTTAATTTATTATTTTCGCTTTAAATCGTCCATTTCACTTTTTATGTTCACGTAGATGTAAGAAGCTTTCACATGAAACTATTGTATAACGACCGTTTTTTTAAACTCTTACAATTTCAGCTTGATGCCAGCCTTGTGAAAATAGTAGTTGGTAAAGGAGGGCCGAGCTTTTCCATTTTACTGTGGCCACTATTGTATCCCCGCAGCGCCGCCTTTCTCACATCTTGACGAATTAAGGAAACCAAGCACATTCTTATCTGACCGAACCATGAACAGTGCTTCCCAAGCCAACTTGATGAACATTTCACGACGGGCAGTTCACAGAAAAATAAGAATTAAATGCAACGTACCTGTGATGTGCGCGACTTCACGTGGCTTGGATGTGCACATTCAACGCGCCTAACATTGCGCCATAGCCTCCTCTATATTACAAAGCCTGACAGTTCGACGACGTAGGCATAGAGTGCCCGGTCGGAGATTTGGAGCGCGGGGATCTGGTAGCACAAAGCATTTCTCGGGGAGCCTGGTTGTCAGCGCACAGCTTTTGCAGCGGCGAGGACCCGAAACATGTTTTTCAACCCCGACGAGAAAAGAGGCGGTAGTGCGAGGAACACGAGGAGCTCGAGCGGACATTGCCATCGCCCGGGCGTAGTGTGTTTCGGCTTCTCGCCGCGGCGAGGCGCCCGTCACGTGGCTCTCCTCTCGTCCGTTCTCTACAGCTCTACCTTCTCAATTGCGGCGGCCGCTTCTCGAGGCGATCTGCCAGGCTTTGTAAGCGTGCGCGTACGAGTGCGAGGATGACAGAGAGAGAGGACTACGTTCGAAGCGTTCGGAACGCGTGACCACGCCGGAGGCGTCAGGGCGCGGAAGCGAAGGGACGTCAGACTATGGGCCGGTGATTTTCATGATTTTCCCTTAATCTGACGTCCGGCCCCAGCCAAGCCGCCAACCTTGCTAAAGGCTGGTGTGCCTGTTCCCGGGGAACATCTCAAGACCACGGCAGCGTTGTTTTCCCGAACACGCCATCCCGAGAAACAACGCTCCCTCGCCACACCCTATGTCTCCCGGCCCCAAGCTCGTTTCTCAGGTCGTTGGCACCTACTTCGCCATCACTCAAGCATTCCGTGCAACAAGAGGGCAACCGATAAGTTTGTCCAAACAAGTATCAAGTTCGCTTCCGTGATTCATTTTTTTTTGTGTGCCACTTCTGAGAGTCCTTGTTTGTTTGAAGGCGTAATTTCTGTGTAGTAGTAGTAGTTAGTGGTGAGGGTAGCGGAAAGTTCTGTGTATGTCTCATCGCGAATCTCTTTTGTAGTTTCCTTGTGTAAATATAGTGTTTCGTTTGTGTGTTTTAAACGCCCTCGTTTTCTTTTATCACAAAAATTAGCTTCCAGTAAGATATGAACTAAATGAACTCGAACAATATAAGTAAATAAAATATCCTATTAAAGCCAGTCACCCCGCTTACTTGAACAAAAAACAAAACAAAACAAAAAAACGGAACCATTGTTATTTTTACTATTTCTTTTGAGGATCTCTGGTTTCATATCACACCAGCTGGGTTGCCACTTTCCATGTAGCCCGGGCGAGGGGCCGGCTTGATAGATACCGCGTCTCAGCTTAGACTGGGAGAAAAAAGCACTGCCAGCGCACAAGCTGAGCGGGACTCAAACCGCGTTTCAAGACGCTTGCAGCCACAGCCTTTGCAGTCTGTTTTTCACCCAGTCTCAGCTGATACGCTTTTCTACTATACTTCGTCTCAGCTTGGGTCCAGACGCAGGTGATGCTACAAGCGCGAGCTCCGGGCTTTCAGCGTCCCTGCCAAGCACGCGCGCTCGTGCAATGCAAGCACTGTTCAGGGCCACACGCTCGCGCTCGTAGCATCGGCTGCGTCTGGACCCAAGCTGAAACGAAGTATAAGCCAATACAATCCCGTAGCTCTCAAGGTTTGGGGAGCGAAATGGAATATTTGTGGCTCGCGTTTCGAACATCCCAACTCGTTGGTGCACCGGTACAGCACGTCCGTGCTGTGTTGGGGGAGCAGTGGGGACTCGAAACGGGGACCGGACAATGGTGTGAACAATAAAGTTTGCTCTCTTTCTTTCTCCGTCATTACGCTTCCACACTACAGTTCGTATTATACCCCGTTTCACTAAAAGTGCCAGCACACCAGAGGCTACAACAGCGAGCTCCGAGATTTCTGTGTCCTTTCCAAGCACGCACGCACATGCGGTGCCAGCACCATTCAGGGGAACATGCTTTTGCAAGTAGCTTCGCCTTCGCTATACCGTAAGGTGCAACACACGGACTCCCGGAAGTCATGAAATAAATCATCACGAATAAGAAGTCCCCACGTAATGTTTGATGAAACACTGAGGCCGCGAACAGGATCCTTTTTTTTCTCGGACTTTTTTTTTGTTGCGCATCTACAGATGCTGACATATGCTTGAGAATCTCACGTTACAGCGCCGCGTGCATGGCGCAGCCGGCATAACATGGCCCCGTCTTGCGGACGCACTCGCGGCCCCTGCCCGGAGCAACGGGTCTATTCCTTAACAACCGGACTTCTTTTTTAAAGCAAGAAGAAACGTAAAAATATTATCTTTTTCGCGAGCTGCACACTACATAGACGATCCTCAGCACACTATGCTGTTTAAAACTTCCAGACGGTTCAAGATATTTCCGCTGAGAAAGTGAAATAATTTCCTTTGCGGTGCGAACCACAAGCATTTTAGGAAGTATATATTTTTGCCATGAGTAAACTCGATATCATTCTTGTCCGGAAATGAAGCAGCGTGAACCACAAAAGAGAATCCGGAAGCAATATGTTTCGTTCCAGAGCCAATCAAATACGAAAGCGCTACTCGTTTAAGCCACTCTGGCGCACGTTGCGTTGTTTCCGGCGTACTATAGAATGCTTAGCGATAAGCATGAGTTCATCGTTTAGATAAGTCATTGTGAAGGGCAAAGCAGTCTCTGTGCGGGGCGCCTGATTTCACTGTAGTTTTTATTGATGTCGTGAAAAAGAAAGAAATGCTACAGGGAAAAATAAATGTACAATAAATGTGTGTTTGCCTGGGAACGCGTACATTTTAACTCATTAAACTACTTCATTTGAGAATAGTGTATCTGGAAGACTTTCTAATAATTTTTGCCGCCTTCTGATAGAAACGACAGGTGTAACTAATGATCACGCGTGCTTATCCACGCGGTTGCTTTCTCACTGCTTTTATCGGGCACTTTAATTTTGAATGATTAATACTTACCAAACCCTTTGCTTTTTCTGATTCCATCAACCGACAAATCATCAACCCTTGAAATAAAAAAAAACGTTTACATATCTCGACAGATACAGGCAGAAATTATATTACTTTCACATTCATGTAAGGAGTCCGCCTTTTTTGCGGGTTTGTCGTCAATCTTAGAAAACGTTCATCTAGAGATACAACGAAACAATTTCTAAGGTTTCTGTCTCATGTGAATGCCTTTTAGCGTCGCTGTTGTTCTGGGCTTATCTGGGTGCTTGTTGTCCCTCTCGAATCCGCTTTCTGACCAAAGGGGGAGGATTTGCCGTGAATGGCAGGTTTGCAAAGGAGCTATCTCATAGAGATGCACTTTTGACACGCTGGCCAGACAACGAAAAGAGGAGAGTAACCCGTGTTCCCTACCATCGCTGCTATTGCTCGCTTGGAATACAAATGCCATCATGTCCACTCATTGATATACCATGAGGTATATCAATGACTATGCGAAGTGATTTTACTAGTGCGGTTAAGGTGGCTGCTTTCAACGAAAAGGCTACTCACAACGTATTGCTAGGGTGCAGCCACTCCCGCAAAATATATTTCATGCGCCTGGATAACATCCATAAAAATTAAAAAATATCCCCCACCCCCAAAAAAGAAAAAAAAACATAAATAAATATATATAGAGAGAGACATAAAGAGAAACAACGCAGTATAATAGCGCCTCATTTATCTCTTTGAAATACCGTTTCACTAGCTAGGAGACGATGCCGAAACGTGTTTTTATTTGGGATGTCCACCCTAGTCATAAGAGTGCTTCGAATTCGCTTCTAGCTCAGTATTAGACTCGAGACGTAAATATTGCGATATCTTTTCCTTTATTTTTTCGGGAAAACTTTATTTCTGACACACGTGTTTTATCCAAGCGTTAAAACATAAAATGGTGTATCTTTAAGGACACGTAACCCAGCGCCGGCTTCAGTATTTTCTTTAATAATTTTATTGTCTCCAAACTGTTGAGTATTCCTAGTAAGTAGAAAAGTTAAAAGAAATAAAAATAATGTGAGAACCTGATGTGCGGACATCATTCACTTGCCCTTCAGACAGTATGTAGCATAGTTGTTACAAACGTCAAAGGTACGGCCTGCCTGGGAATTTAATTTCTATTCTCCATGTTGGTCATGAGGGTTTGACTGCTGCTATGAATTGTCATTTAGCAGTCAGTGAAAGTGGCGTGAATCCACAGTACACACAAAAGGCAGATCTATATGTCCACAATAGAGCTACCTGGATTAGGCTATCGTTGGTGACGGTATTTCTAAAAGAGGAGGCATATGACAATCACAATTCTTAAGTGTATTCTTTGGACTGTGCAAGCTGAAAGTGAGCTATAATCACCAACTTGTTCAGATCACCCTTATAAACCTAACTAATATACATATAAAATTATGTATTATCAATAATAGATTGCTAAACTGGAAGAAAATAATTGCTGTTGCGAACGGCCGCAGTAGGTTATCGTCGAAAGAAACAAATGATAAAGAAAATGAAAAAAGTCGGAAGATGAAATAAGAGGAGTGACCTAGGATAGGTTCTTTAATGTATAAAAATGCTATGTGCAAAGAAGCCCGCGGATCTTTGGGACCATGCCTACGTAGCCAGCAACGGAAA
Source organism: Ixodes ricinus (assembly GCA_037355805.1). Classification (NCBI taxonomy): domain Eukaryota; kingdom Metazoa; phylum Arthropoda; class Arachnida; order Ixodida; family Ixodidae; genus Ixodes; species Ixodes ricinus. The sequence continues at coordinate 30,875 of JAZHYW010010662.1, read as the reverse complement.
TTGAAACAGAAAAAAGAAAGTGAAGAGAAAGCGGGCTACGAAATAATGACCAGACATATCGCACTGCATCCTAGATTTCTGTTGAAACCATTCCTTAAAAATTTCATATTACTGCCTTCCAAAATTGTAGTGCAACGACTGATGCTACTTACATCCCTCTCGTACGACGTAATGTTACTGGATTCTGTGAAAGTAGCGGCACGCTTCCAGTATGGTCGCCATTCTGGTTCATGGAATGAGCAGTTTCTCCTTGACCTCTCCATTCTTGGTGAGCGAATCTAAATTCTCTGGTGATGGGTAGCTTTATCAAGACGTGTCTTGAATACCTAAATTCTGCTATTCACACACCTGCGAAGCAAGTGCACGTCATCGCACCCCCACAATATGTGACGCCGGTGCATGGTGGCTATAAAAACAAACTTCTGCCTCTAAAAAAAGTTGAAAAGGTCCTTGAGAAGAAATGAGTAAATGTGAATTTTAGAGTATTTTTTTCTCTGTGAGTTCGAATATCACAAGCATTTGAGCCGAACGTATCAAAAGGCGAGGGAAAACTGAAAAGCCAACCGCTGGGTGTGACGTCATACCCAAAGGCCTCAGCTGCCTTGCGCGTGCAGCTTGTGAGCGAATCCCTTGAAGATCTTCAGACTGCTCGGGTAAGGCTTGCGGAAAGGGCTGAAATGTTGAACTATATGTATAACACGCCATGAGTCTCTAACAAAACGTTAGGGGGCAAACGAGCTGGTGAAGGCTTAACATAGTTTAAGACAAACCCCGAGACTGGGGAAAAAACGAAGGGCAACACAACACGCTGAGTCTAAAACACAGCTCACTGTGTTTAAGACTATGCATTTTTTGTCCTTCGGCCTTTCCCCAATCTCGGAGGTTTCGATTTCAGCGCTATTTTGAAAGCGCTGTTGTGGCCACTTGAGGTATCAATCTGAAATATAATTTTGATATTCGTAATCCTTGAGGCCAAATAAACACGGTTTAAGTATTTTTGTCAAATACAGGGCTGTTTCTGTTTCTTTTTAAATACACAAGGACAAAAAAAAGACATTGTAAGATATCTGTAGAGATTAGCAAGATTGGTAGGGGTTTGCTTGCACAGCGCCAAAGACGCTTATATTAGCGTGGGACACTTTCAATACGATGACGCTTCATAGCGATCTTCGTGCAACTTTTTCACTACAACCCTTTCGAAGCTTCGAAGGTTTCAATGAACCGAAATGGCGATTGCCATGGCACCTGATACCGATCAGCCAATCTCCTTGCGACGTTTAATCGTCTGTATGTTAATATGTATTTGCGTCTGGCTAGCAGGCGGCGAAGGCAAAGGCGCTACTTTTCCAGGATCCAGTGGCTTTAGTACGATTCAGAAACATGGTATTTTTTTCTATTATGATGCAAAAACACCACCTGTGGGAGACAATGGGTTCTCATCGCGACAAACGAAGAACGGAGGCGATCGATCGGAACAGAAGTGGGCATGTGAAAAAACGCCCACACACAAGCGTATTCCAAGGTCGGGGTCCCGACATCTTGCGAAGTCGTGCGGGGTCGGCGAATCCGCGCCGGTCCATCGCGTTCATTTCTCTTCCTCCGCCACATTCTCGTTACTTCCGCCCCACCGCCCACACGCTTCCACTTCCCCTTCGTCTTCCTCATGGCCCAGACCCCGCGTTGCCCCGGGCCTCCCCGACAGCGAGGTCCTCCCCCTGATCGGACACCGGGCAGGAGTCGGGCTTTCCCCGCGGCCCGGAGTGCCCAAAGTGGCCATCTATCTGACAAACAAAGACGACGATTATGAACCCCCGTAAATAGGGCCCACGCCGCGCCTCAAATCGGTGCCGATTTCTTCCACGTCTCTTTCTTCTCTTGTTCCTGCCGCAGTACACCGAGCGTTTGCCTGCTCCTTGAGGTTCATGTTTCCCCGTCCGGGATCATTCTACAGTGTCACGCCAATGGATGCTCGGAGTCTCCTGGGGAGGCGATCTCTTCGGGGTACAGCAGGGGGCGTGATGTTTACTGCCGCATTAGCGAGCTGACTCGTCTAACGTGGACTATATACGAGCTGCCGTCTTGAAGACAGGCTATACGGAAGAGATGTGAAATATGGAAGTTAGGGACAATATTCTCGGGGTGGGTGTAGTGTTTGTTTGGTGTCGAATTCAAGCTGCGAAGGAACGAATGGACCTTTTTCTGAAATTCGTAGTACGCATGCGTGCAATGCTTGAACTAACACAGACCTAGCTGTTTCACAGAGAGCCGCATCTAACTGGTCTGCCAAATTTAGATAGCAAAAATTACTTTCTTCAACTTTAAAGTTCTTTTCCACTATGCTCTTGAAAACTTCCATGAAAAGGACTGCATCAACAAAAAGCACAAATTTCTGAGTGAATGTCTCAGTTGTTTTGTAGAGTCTCCAATTTGAGCTTTAAAATACGTGAAAACCCCGTGACTCTAGCCACTCTTTTATGAGTATTGTTCGCGAGTGAAAGCGAAAAAGAACTACTTGCGCTACGGTGGTATGGGCAAGCGTCTGACACTTTTTTAGAACGTCAGTTTTACAGTTAGGGGCAGCAGAGAATTAACCCAATCATTACAGTGGGTCTGGAAACTGAGAAATAAGTAGACATTTAAGTGACTTTTTTTGGAACATGTCTCTAAGAAGTCACCGCTGAACCGGGCTCTTAGAAAATCAATGGTCTCTGCGCCCTGTTTGTAGAAGCCGCGTAAAGGGATCGTATGGCTCAATGAGTCTTTATTTATCGCTGACTCTCTACACTTTGATTACACAGTCCCAGAAACGGGTGCTATGGGGGTCGAACGAATTTCCATCTCTCCATTAGTTGTCCAACAAATATATGACTAAATCCTAGGCCGCCATCCTCCGTTTGTCGGAAGAGAGGATTGACCTCCGCATCGGTTCGTAAGATGAATTACATATAAAAGGTGCAAAAACCTTTTTGTACCCTTCACCTGTAAGTCTAGAACAGTGCATTACCTGTAGAAGGTATTTTCATTTTGACAAAAGGAATATAGTGCAAACGGAAACTTTTCCAAACGGAAAAAGGTACCTTAGCTTTCATATACGAACGCCTGACTGGTTTTTGATTTCTACTGAGTCTCATATCGGTTTCGGATTGCCCATGGCACTCAGCGGCCCGCCTAAAAGCTTCCGTTTGTTCGTTGATGACTCGATGTTCACGAAATTGGCCGGTTTTGTACCCCACGTCCCGCACAACAAACCACTCCTTTTATCCTTATTCACCAAAGCACCAGACTGAGGGCAGTAGACTTCCACATGTGACACAGCTGTCATGATGCTTGATTTGTTGGAACAAATTAGTACCTAGTCGTCCGCATAAGGTAGGAGTTTCACTTCGCAGGCATGAAGGTGAAAACCTTGTATGTCTTTGTCATTGATGGTGTTTCTGCAGAGGGGCTCCAGGTAGATATTGAAGAGTAGTGGCGACAGTTAAAAACCTTGGCGTACCGACGTATAACTGGAATAGATTTTTTTAGAGATCCATTTAGAAGTAACTTCATCTATATGTGCTTGTAACAATGTTCTATGCTATTTTCAGCAATTTCACCAATATTTAGGTGCTTTAAGAGCGCAGAAAGGAAAAAGTGGTCTACTCCGTGGAAAGCTTTTGCAAGGTAAAGTTTTAGCATGGCTGTAGATTCTTGTGTAGGTTGGCATATCTCCAACATTGATCGTACGGTGTGGAGATTAGTTCCTATATTTCTTCCTTGATGCCACACTTCTGAGGATCAGCAGCGACTTCAATTACTACTGTTCGAAGTCTTCAAGCTAGCAATTGATCAAAACTTTTATAATCACAGTTAATGAGGTTAATATATCTTTAGCCTTCAACCGGTTGAAGCTTGTTGGATCCTGGGATTTAGGAATTAGTATGATAGGTTCCTTCCTAGACGACACTGGCAAGGTATCCTCGACTTAAGAATTTTTAAAAACGTTGTAGAGGATTGGTACTAGTTTTCCTTTCCATTTATTGTAAAATCTTGCAGGGAATCTACCGAAATGAAAAGTAATAAAGCGGACCAGGAGCTTTATTACTTTTCATTTCGATGATGTTTTGAATAGCCTCTTGTATAATCCAGCCTATAACTAAATGTTGTCGTAGCACTGACAATGCCACGAGGTCGTGTCAAAACCTCGCTTCCACGTGCTCAAAAAAGAGAAAAAGGATCAAGAGCGTTCCGAACACAATGGAACAATACAAAGTGTTCGGAACAAAACAGATGTCTATTTTGTTCCGAACGCTTTTATTCGCGGACTCCTCTACCCCACGGTGTGTGAGCGCGACGACGATGCCGAATGCCTTCGCCGTAACGTGTCTCAGCTGTTGCTTTGGCTGTACTGAGCATTAACAGAGGACTGCTCATGTTTCTCATGAGGAGAGCGGCATAGATTCGTCCCGCATTAATGTAATTTTTTTTTTACTGGATATTTTTTAGTAAAAATAAAACAAGAAAACACCTACGTTGCTGCTGCACGAATCCATGCAGCTCTGCGCACGAATTGGGCGATGAAGACTCAGTGGTCCGCCTCAAAAGCAAACCGGATTTTATCATCCCAAAGAACTGTGATTAAAAATCCCATAAATGACACGAAAGCATCCCAATACCGCGGTCAAATCTGCCGGAGGAGCCTTGCAAATTCATGTTTGTAGACACTCAATCTCGAATGCGGATGTCCCGAGAGGTGACAGCACATTTTTCGGGAAAAAAGGTGGTTTGCTGTTCGAGCCTGTATCTTGTTTCCGCGGCAAGTGAGGATCGCGGTTTTCATTCAGTGAGGCACTCTGATCTGTGTATCGTGCTCTTAGTCTCACAATAGAAGTAGCGTTTTTGGTCAGTTGAAATTGGTTCATCGCTATATCAACGTTGCACTCTATGTACATTTCTTTCTTCTCTTTCTTTTTTTCGTCGACGAAGGCAGTTTTCACAGGAACCATTTTCGTTTCTTCTTCCGCGGCCCGTTATCGCCTTTTCCTTTTTTTTTCCTCTTGTGTGTGTCTAATCTTCGCTTTGCTTTCGAACGATAATTTCTTTTTTTAAATAACAATATTTAATTTGTTGATTTTGTAGCAGGAACATAAGATGATTATATTCAGGCTAGCAGCATGTTTAACCAAACTTTTAAATTTAGTAATGTGTTAAAAAGCTTTCTACTGTGACCCTCCCCCCCCCCCCCCAAAAAAAAAAGTATAGTTTTTGTGTTTAATTGTATAACATAGTACAATAAAGTATAAAATGTATGAGATGACTGAGAATCACCAATTTGAATGTATTTTGTTTGGAACGAAACGGAAACACAAGTTAAAGAAATGTGAGCTTCTAAATAGGGTGGGATTATCCTTTCAGAGTTTTTGTTTGGATTTAGATACGATTGTGAAAATTATGCGAACCAGCTCAATGTTCCAAAAAAAACCATTCTCGTGCGTTTGACTTGAGCGGTGCTTTTGCAAGAACCTATTTTCAGGATTATAGCTAGAATCGACTTTCTTAATCTCACAAAATCACGGCTTAACGGTGCATGAATTGATTTTATCCCTGATATGATTTCAATAATTACTAAAATTGCAACATAAGCCTAACCCGCAATAGTTAAAAGTTAATCAACAAGATTTAGTTCATTAGTGCACTGGTCGTTACAGTTATCCTTCCATCTGCTAGGCGCTAAGCGCAATAGTAGATGAAACAAAGACGGTTTATGCACGCAATAGCTACCTTTTTTTAAAAGCAAAGTTTATTCGAATTAGAAACAAGCCCTGCAGCGCGTGCACTGCAGCAGCATAGCGCTCCTCTCTTTTTTTTTTCTTTTTTGAGCTCGCCGTCATAAATCACAGGAGCTTCAAAAAATTATATCTTTATTTGCGTATCAGTAAATCTGTTTTCCTACCTTATGAATAACATAAAAAAAAATGAAACAGAAATGTTCATAAGACTCAAGCCAAGAGGCAACAATAAAAAATTAAATATAGGCATTTATGCGCTCTGATTTGAGTGTAATGATAAGAATATATCACAACACGTCTGCCAGTCGTGTCATTCTAAGATCTGCGCCTGGAACGCACAGATATAAAAGCGCAGAATCTCGGTTTTTAAAGAGGACCATTGCGTCCACTTTCCTGATTGCTCATTAACTGTTTCAGATTAATTCTGTTCGGGAGAAACCCGTCCAGTTTCACTATCCTTCCGGGTATCTCACTTGTTCTTCGCGGCCATCCACTGAACCGACCGATGCTTTTGGATTTTATTGCCGGCGCGAGGGGACAATGACGGAAACCGCTCGAGCGTGCCGAATTGGGAAAACCACCACTGAGTAAGAAATATAAAATTCAAGAGTAAATTCCTCTTTTAAATTTGCTTCGCTTACTCGGGTTAAAGACAGCCCATTTCTTTCTCGGAAACGTAATAATGGTCCCACTGAAGTCTGTGTCGGGGTAACCGAGATTGGTTATTTCGCTGCTTCGGCTGATTTGTTCAATTTCTATGTATTCATTTTTTTGTCTTTACATGTCAAAGAAGGTTTTGTCACAGTTTACCCATTCGTTTGCGTTTAAGTTTAGAAACAAAGGTCATGCTAACTCAAATTTTGTGATCCGTACAGTGTTTGGAATTTTCTTTCCTGAAACGCCGGTACATTATCTACTTTTGTAAAGCAAACTACCCTAAAGAAATATAGCGATAGATTCACCATGCACCTATTGGTCAGGCTCTAGGCGGAAAGATACCGGTAGTATTCGCGGCAAAAGTATGTCGTCCCGATAACATTCTTTTCTTGCCCAGTGTTCAGGATTATAGTATAGTACACACTTGGGTTAGTTGGTGATGCATCTCGAATAAAACCTGCGCGAGAATACGAAGGACTAGTCAAAGAAACTGGACAGACCAAACGGACAGACCCAGGAGGGTAAAGACGGGAGCAGAAGGCGGCAGATCCAGGTCGCTGAAATCGGCGGTCTCGAGAGAAAGAACAAGAAAGAAAGCAGTAGGAAGAGCGGAGAAAGAAAGCAGTCGAAAGGTTACGCGGAGCGGAAGTTAGTTTGCTTATTTTGCGTGACTTGTGGTGACCTCAAAAGGCCGAGGTGTGATTGGCTCTGATTGAATGATAGCGGCCGGCTCGACCTCAAGTCAGCTTGCTTTGAGGTCTACCCACTATACTTCAATCAAAGCCAATCAGAGCTCGGCGTTTGACACCACCACAGCAGCCTGCAAACGAAGCACGCCAAATTGCGCCTCGCATACACTCTAAAAAAGCCCGTGCGTCTACTTTCTCGCACATCACTCGGAGAGCAACCCCGCAACTTGCGGAGGCAACTCCGCAAGTGACGATTCCGAAACATATGTTTAGGCAAAAAAACGCAGTCCGAGCTGTGACATTAAGCAATGCAAACGTGACGTTTTGCATTGCTTAATGTCACTACTCAGACTGCGTTTTCTGGTTTAAACAGTTTCGGCATCATCATTCGCTGAACTGACTCCGCAAGTTGCGGTGATTGGCCTCTCGGTGTTGTGCACGAAAGGTTGTTTAGAGTGCAGGTGCCGCGACGAGCTGAAGTTGCGTGAGCGCTTCTCAACTTCATTTGTTTCATACAATGCGCGACTACGGTGTTTTTCTGGAAAGTAAGGCATAAGATAACAAAGCACAGGTGATCTTTTGCTGCCTCTTGAGCATAGCAAGGCGTTGCCAGCGACAAGGGCCCCTCGGGACCACCAAATGGGACCGCCGATGTTCGTGTCGATGCACCACCATTCCCAAGTGGCCCCAGTGCATGGGATCTTTCCCTCCAGATTATTATATTAACTCTATGAACAGACCAAGCAAGATTCAAAACAGGATTTCTCGACGTAAGGCGACAATGCCGAAAGCGATTGCGCTTCTAGGTGTCTTCATTTGAGCGAATTTTCGGCTACGGTATGAAACTGAGTTTATTTCATAATATTATGCTCTGTATTACGGCTTACATAAGTAACGAAATAAGTAAAAATTAAATGTTAACAGTAAATGGTTCACTTTTGAAGAATAAATAGAACCAATGTCAGCGAATTTAGTCGCGTTTGAAGAGTTCGTGCTTGCTAGCAGGAAGTGCAGAAAGATTCTGCTATGAAACTAAACTAAAGAAAAAGCCATTCATAACACCCTAATATAAAAAGACATATACACGGACAAAATGAAAACATGTAAACAAGAAAGTAAATATTGATTGATGCTGCAGCATGGAAAGTTTACCGTTTTTCGGTAACAGAGTTTTTTGGCTGAAAATCTGTGCTGAGGGGGCGTAGAAAGCTTTTCTTCACAGTTGATCGATTATCGACGATATACGAATAATTAACTGCTCGCTCCCCTCTTTCTGGGCGGTAGATACAGCGCTATCACCCTGGGTTTCAGGTTACACGTAGAAGCTCCTGGGAGCTGCCACGCAATCGGCCAGGCGTTTTGAGCCTGTAACTAGAGCGGTTTTAAAGATTAGGGCGAGGTTTAGCTCTTCCCCTTCGCATCTCGAAGTCGACGGTTCGCGATGTTCCAAATTACTGTCTTTTTTTCGGACAATGTTTTCCGAGACCGTATTTTAATAGAAAGAAAAATGGCTCAAAATATTCATTTTTTTTTAAATATTTGACTCCACATATTGATATCGAGTAAACGAACCTGATTATTCGAGTCACATAGGCTCTCTTCGATTTACCTGCACCTCATACACCGGTAAAAAAAAATGAAAGCCGTTTACGACTCCCTGTAACGCCGAATTGGAGCGCAGCTCTTGAGGAGGAGGAGGAGGAGGGAAGGGTACTCAGGAAGGGTGCACCCCTCCTTCTCCTCCTCTCCTCATCCTTCAATATCGTCCGGGGGGGTCACGTGACCTGGGGGTCACATGACCTCAAGGGGGGTCACTTGACCTGGCGGGGGGGTTGCGCTGTGCATGTCCCAACATGCACCGCTCGGGGGTGGGGTGGGGGGGGGGGGGTCGCGCGGTGCATGTCCCAACATGCACCGCGCAGTTACGCCGACGGCAACGTTACTAGAACTCTCAGTTGGGAAACTCACCGTTGAAACTTGGGCCGCTGGCGTCCACCGAGACCGAGCTAAATGCGACAACAGCGCCACTCTGTATCAATTGTCTTAACTGTGGTCGCCTTGAGCTTTTAGAAAGCATGTTTTTGCGTAAAAACTAACGCAAAAAACTCTTTTGTAGTAACTTTTGTTCGAATTTAGTACAAAATGGGGCGCGTGTTGTTTTCTAAAATCTTTAGTTCGCAAGGTTTTGCAGTATAATTAATATTCTTTTTATACAACCAAGCCTCAGGGGGATTTCAGGTAGCGCGTCCTGAGTTAGGTGCATATTAACCGCGGTAGTAAACCGCGGCGCGTCCGCTTGGGAGTCGGGGGTGGTACCTCAAAGCGGGTCCCTATCATTTCGTCGAAACTCGTTTCGTGGAATTACGTTTCGTGGACAACTTTTCGTGGACACACGTTTCATGGACACACGTTTCGTCGACACTGTGACGTTTCGTCGAAAATCGTTTCGTCGACAGCACCACCTTAAAACGTTTCGTCGACAAACTTTTTTTTCGTCTCCGAAAGGAATGCCGGAAATTCAAGGTACAAGCGGTTGTAACAGATGACAAAGACGATGCCTAGCGCAATCTCTCTCCAAGGTGAGCAACTGCGCTACCCTCTCGCTCTCATCCGTGTCACATGGAATAAGCAAGAGCGCTCAGGACTTCGCGCGCGGCCTATTCGGATATTTGCAAGTTCCGATGTCCGTCTGTGGAACCGAAAGTTACTGGAAAAGAAATGTGGTGGAGAAAAAGATGCATAGGCGCAAAACAAAACTTCGATCCAATGGTGGGTTGCGGAAAAGGGCGTAAACACTAATTTTGTTTTCATATTTGTTATTTTTAAACAAAAATACAGCTTGCAGTATTTTATTGCAACATTACAACCATAACATTTCAATTGAAATTAAACATGTTCATTACCCTCAAAAGGAAAAGTGATGCAGTGTTTTACTGGCTACTGCGACTTATACGCGAAAAAACAGTTTAGTCGCACTCGTTTCATCGTCATTTATCTTTAAGGGCGGTTTAAAAAGGACATTACATAAGAAGGGGGCTGTAAACAATGTAAAAAAAGTAAATAACAAAGGCACGAAAACCAATGACACTCGCACTCCCGAAAAAAACAAAAACCGAGAATTGGTAACAAGTAAATAAAACATTTCCCCAAGTTTAGTCTTATTACACAAAGTAAACCATAGTTGATATCAAATGTGCAACTTAATGCATTATATAGCTTCTCTCGAGCAGCCGCCACATGCAAGGCCTTGGAAGCGGTAGTACCACTAGGCGAGATCTCTCGGCAGCAGCCAACTGGTCCTCACACGCGACATCCAATTGTTTTTTTATCGATGCCAGCAGACAGATACCTGGGGCAAGTTCGTGACCCAGCTTTTTGCATAAAAGAGCGGCTTCCAAATCTAATGTTCTTTGATCACATATTGGTTTATGTGCATGCAAAATTTCAGTACAGACATAACGTATGCAGAACTATTGTGTTATTTAATATCAAGAAGCTAAATATGCTAAAGCCTAAAAATCGTATGCGGTCTGGTAAGTACAGTACGTTGAATACCCGGTGTTTGGAGGAAAAAGAACCGTGTTTTATCACCGTAAAAGTAAACTACGCGTAGCCGAATGCTCAGTCTCCTTCAAAGTTTATTGCTAGCGGCTAAGACCAGATGCCAATTAGCTAAAAACGATTTTATGCCATTTTCAACGGTAGAATGGCTGTGTGCAATGCGAAAAGGCCTCGTGTTTTCTTGCAAAATTTTTTTAAGACCTTCAGTGTTTTGACGTGTGGACTATCTATGCCATGTTCAGGTGGCTCTTGAGGATCCTACCAAAAGACGCGACGCGCGCAAAGATACACTTGCTTTGGAAACGACCCTGCCACTTCGTCAAAACAGTCGGAGTGCCGGCGGCCAGCCGCGAAGTTTTGTTCTCGACCACTGTCCTTTCTCAAATTAGATTCTTAAGCAATTCGATGACGTACAGACACCTCGATCACGTATGCTGCCGAAAGCGTAGCCCTCAAGAGCAGCGCATATTGTTGAATGTTTTAAGAATCTAACTGGTCGAGAACAAAACTTCCCGGCTTTGACAACACTTCCCCAAAGGTTCGGGCAAAGACCGGAGCGAAACCATACAAATCGTAAGTTCCGACATCGGTCAACACCTCCTAGGATGTGCTGCATTGGTGCGATCAGTGCCCCCCCCCCCCAAAAAAAAAAAAAAGTAAAAAATAAATAATAAGATAGTTTAAGTCGGTGAGGCAAGATGGCTGCGTACTGGTTCGTCGTACTTGGCCCAGTCGGCCATCTTTCATCCATTCATCCATCCATCCAGCACAAGGCCGCGCGCCGCGGGCGCAGAGGCCGCAGAGGCTGCGAGGAGGTGCAGCTGGCGGAGCCGCGGAGCTGGCAGAGCGAGCTGTCGACGAAACGTCGCAACGTCTGTCGATGAAACGAGCGGGTGCTCGTTTCCATGAAACGATCTGTCGATGAAACATCGCAGTGTCGACGAAACGATTTGTCCATGAAACGTCGTTCGACGAACTGATTGCCACCGCCTCAAAGCCCCTTCCACAGTATCTGTTCTGGCCCCAAAATGGCCGATTACAACGAATATGGAAGTCACGTGCAGTTCAAGGACTGGCCGCTGCGGGAGAAGTGGCGGCGTTGGGATCGCCATTAGCTCGGTTCTCGTGGACGGATCGGTGTCACTTTTTCAGAGCAGTCTCTATGGCAGTTTCCCAACTGAGTGGTTCTAGTAACGTTGGCCGACGGCGACGCCGACGGCGACGGTGACGGCGACGGCGACGGCGACGCCGCTCAAGCCGGAAACGGGCGCCTAAGAGCTGCGCTCTAAAAGTGTGGGGCGGTGTACTTCCTGTTGTTTCTCAATACACACACCGGAAGTACACTGCCCTACCATTTTCTTGCACCTGTGAAGGTGGTGGAAGTAAATTGAACGAGCCTACTGAACGACTCAGTTATCCGAACATTTGGGCAGCGTTCCCACCGGATGTGTATGCTTGGCATGTCAGTGTGCTCTTGGTGAGCCATTTGCTGTTTTGGGGTACTACACTTATTCTGTACTTACTTAGTGAAGGCCTTAAAAACACTAATTAAATTGAGTCTGCCATTTTTGTTTCATGCGATTCCACGGACTCATAAGGCATATCAGAAGTTAAGAGTAAAAGAAAGAAAAAAAAAATAGTGACCTCGCACGGGTCTGAAGTAGTATTTTTGTGTGTAGTTGTGTGTGTGCGTGCTGTAGCTCAGTACCTGTACGATGCTTACCCCTAAACAAGAGCTGCAGCTATGGGTAATCATTTTGAATATGTAACACACGTGAGGCACGGGATGGCTTGAAATAAGAGAGCTGCAGTCTCGTTTGTAATGGTCTAGAAGAAAAAATGGGTAGAGTTAGCAAGAGGGGCAGGTATACTACGTGGCAACTCCTTGTCACCTTGTGCGATTGAAAAGAATGTCCGACAATAGATCCCTTGCAAAACGCCATCAAGCAACATTGGCGGTCGCCATTTTTTGGACAGCGTGTAATTGGACCCGAGTTCTCGTCGAACACACACAGAGTTCTCGTTCTCGTACCGAGCTCAGTGTAGTTCACGTCCAACGCTGACGCAGTCCTCGCGTCCAATAGATGTCCAGAATGCGTACCTAAACAATGACGAACTAGTATAATTCCCTCTGAGGCTACAGGATGGCGCACACTTTTAAAATTGTTATATTAAGATCCTGTCTACATGCTTAAGCCGCGGAGAAGATAATATTTTTTTCTTTATTGCTGCAGTGGAAGACGACAACTTCGTGCCCGTAAGGCGTAGTAGATGTTGATTTGGAGGGAAAAAAGACTGCGCCGAGAGGTCCACTTTTTCTAAGACTACCTTTTTGTTTTATGAAACATTAGAAATTTATCACAACCAAAATAAATACTAAGTTAACTAAAAAAAGAAAAAAAGCTGGAAATTTATAGCCGCTGCTATTGTTTTCTGTGAAATTGTCTAAAAGAAGTTATAGAGATCCGTTCAATAGGTCTGCTCTCTTACCTTTGAATTGGATTCGATGCCGAGGTAGTTTTAGCAAGGAGCAGACACCCACAACGGTAGGAAAATTTAGCAATATCCCCCTTGATCTGGAGAATGAAGGAATAATATTTATGTCGAGGCAGACAACATATCTTGACGTGTGAGTTCGGGTTAAGTCACATTCCATGTAAGTGCAATTCAATTAAGGTTCCTGTCTTAAATTGTGTTACACTTGTGCACTAATTCTCTGAGGTTAGAAGAAAACAGCACATACGACCTAAAACACTAAGATTTGAGTGTGGAGGAGTCTTTATCGATTTATCCGGTGTCTTTTAAGTAACACTATATGTCACAAATGTTAGGTTCATTGGGACACACAGATAGACTGTACGTTGAGATGGGATACATACTAAAATGCGTCTAAATGCGTCGAAAAAGTATCTCCGAAATACATTAAACGTATTTCGGCATCGTCCATGCCTGTTCTTAACAGTAAAGACAGAAGCTCTTTACGTTAGCTCCCTTTTTGCACAAACACTGGGGGCAAAATACTTCTTCGCATAAGAGATAACTTTTATTAATGAAGCTGTTTGTAATAAGTATGAAAATGACTGGAAGATTGCAAGATAGTAAACACCACATCATTGCTATGTAGACTTTATGGCATACTTTTTTCCGTCATATCTTCAAAAGGGTAACATTTACGTCATTAGCTACTATTCCCCGATACATTTGTTTTGTCTAATATAGAATAATATATTGACTACTTCTTTATGGTAAAGTACGAATAATCAAATACTGACCCAGTGAAGCGACAAGGCAGAACCAATTGTTTCTATTAATGTTAGGTCACGCTTTAGGGAAATATGTTTCTATTTATTCAGGGTCTCATATTGCTCTTAAGAACACCAATTTAAAGTAAAGCAACGCGTGGTGTATTAAAAAATTGATATACAATATTTGCTTGGTCTGAAATCTAAATCGATTCTCTCTAAAATTGCAGGTGCATCGTGTCCTTGTAGCGGTCCCGCGGACTTTTTTCTTTACTTTAGGGGCGAAGCTCCTTAGGGTCTAGCCTTGTCCGTCCGGCGTCCGTGCTCAAATAAAAAGAAAACATGTTTGCGCAGTCGACAGGATTCGAACCTGTGCGGGGAGACCCCAATGGATTTCTAGTCCATCGCCTTAAACACTTGGCCATGACTGCGGGACGAGTAGGGGGCTCCGAGATGTGGTAGTAACTCAAGAGCTGGGGTGTCTGTCATGGATGAAACGTTGCATGTAGCCGTTCAACGTCTATACAGGAGAGGGCGCTGCGGTCAAATGCGTATATAATTGCGTTTAACTTTGCATGCATTGGCTCAACGTTTATAGACGAGAGGGCGCTTCGGTCAAATGCTCAAATGCTCAGCACTACCTATGAACAATAAAATCAGTATCATCAGCACCACCCGAGCTTCGCCCAATAAACATCATACATTACGTGGAGATGCGGTAATTTTTGCATTTTAAAGGAGCCGTTTTAAATATATTATTAACTGTGTTTCTCAAGTCCGTGGCCAGCTGCTTTCAATATAAGTCATAAGTACAATCAACACCCGCCTTACGGGGTCCAATCCTGGCACCCCGAAGTGCAGTGCGCCCCTGCATGCTCGCAAGGACTCGCCAGCCCAAAATGTTTTAATTCTTTCGTTCCCGCTTTGCTCTTTCCTCGTCGCACCTCTAACGGAGTGGGGCGATATAAATGAATTCACCAATAAAGAAAACCAATTTGCTGGGCGCCTACGTAGGCTGGGCAAAAACAAACAAACTGTTTGGTCCGACTCAATTATTTATATCTCCAGCGATCTCCATCGCCTCTTGTCCACTTCTCTTAGTATGCCCCGTAAACCAATCGTGCGAGTCTATTTTGCGGTGCCTTCGCGTAATTGGGCCACCGTGAGTGGGCTGCCAATAATTGCGAGTGCAGAGAAGGCTCGCGGCTCCCTGGCGGTTCTGGATGCTTTTGCCGGTCTACGGAAATTGGCGCCCTAATAATTGGATCGCTCCCTTGTTATGTTCCCGTTTTTATTCCATTGCGCAGGTGCACACGATGGGTATCAAAAAATAACTTGATGTTGATTTAAATATTTCAGTCTCTGCTTTGATTGGCTAAGACACCAATGAATTGTATTTATTTCACCATCATTCTGGCAGTGGACAGAAAATGCAACGTGCATAACTTCCGGTGGAGTGACACCCTAACTAGCTTCTCCAATAGGCTCATAAAATAAGTTCTTGTGTTACATCACCGCAGAAATATCGTGAACAGTGTATGTACGTCATCGAATCGATTAGGATATGATAGATGGATACCTGTAATCGAAAATTCATATAGTGCCGACTCGCGTTAAACTCGTTTTCCGACCCACATACATATATTCATGTTTTGGCAAACAGATGTTGTCTACCACTTTCGCTCTTGAAAACACGGTTCTACTCCTACATCTAGATCTGTTCTAAGTGAGTTAGTTGGACATGGTGCCACGTCTTCAACGTGAATATATGATAGCAGTTGATGAAACGTTGTTAGAGGCTGACGTACAGAATCGTCTTTCACAGGGTAGAAGACAGGCTCCCAGTTTTCGTCTCTCCATTCCCCCTCGCACTCTTTTCTCCTCCTCTCGCCACAGGAGCCTGTCTCCTTGGAGCACGCCGGGATCAGTCGACCAGATCCGAGATGAACCACGCGATCCGAGCGGAGTCGCTGCGCCTCCGGATCCCTTGTGTAACATGACCACCCGTCCGGAATCGGCGGATGCCTTCCCGTCATTCACCTTCCCGGGAATACCCTTCCTGCGGTCGCGGATTTCGAAGCACATGTTTTCGCAATCGCGGTGCTGACAACACGTGTTCAAAGCGCCAGCGAAGTTAATCATGATGTGGAAGATACGTGTCGATATCCGATATGCTTCAGAGTAGCCGCGCAGCCCACTTGCCTTTTCATCGGAATACTCGTGTACGGTATCCAAGTACGTCCCGATTTTCGGCCTCTTCTGTGGAGGTCCGAAAAGGCAGTCGAATTCATGCGGGACATACAAGTGATCCTCGTCATCACTGTTATTCGAGCCTCTGCTACTGGAGCTGCTCGAGCAACTTGACAAGGAACCGTCATCAAGTAGCAGCAGAAGTAAAGCGGGCGGCACTTCGCGAGCGGCCATAATGAATTGTTTCGAGGCGAGATGCCCGGCGAGAAAGGAAGTCACGTGTGCGCGCCGACGCTGGCCAAGCTGGCTTCCGGTCGAATCCGGCCGAAATCGGCGGAGCAACTTTTATCGGATCCGAATCAAGATCTGGCGTGGGTGCTGATCCAATACGACGAGTGGAACACGTCCGTCTCGATTTCGATCGCCCAGTTAAATAGGCGCGCACCACAAAAGTCTTGGCGTGCTCCAAAACGACCTGTGGAATTCGCTATGAGTCTCTGAGCTGCTCCCCGCAGAAAGGAGGAGTGTGTCCCTCGTTCTTTAACGAAAGGGAAAATTGAGGGACTGTTTCGTCGTCCTGGCTGATCGTCGGCCTTCAAGCTTAGACGCGTTTGACACTATTTTCTCATCCTTTCGGGAAAATACGTTGCCTACGAATTTGTGGCTGTTTGAATTACTAGAAAATTGATGTCGTACGCGCCAAGCAAGCATCCAGCAACAACAATATTGTTTTTATTTTCCATCATTCGGTGTCGACTACTCGGTGACGGCTTGGCACGACCATTACTTTTGGTTGTGACCAGTCGATACCGACAGTTAAGTAGGTCTATAGACCAGCGTCTGCTCTGTTCCATGGGCGTCACCATGTTTGTTTATGCTGACTCCATGATCAAGTAGACTCCGTTTTTTAGACTTCGCATATATCGTAGAGCAAGAATGTCAGGGAGACAGTCACGGAACTCCAAGAAAAACACCAATGCCAAGAGTGCTGTAAAAAGCAAAATCTTGTTTATATCTAGTCCCTCTCTTCACAAGAGTCTCCGGTTGAGATTATTATTTCCAATTTTTATCTCTGGTTGAAAGGATTTCGGACTCTGGTCCTTAAATAGATGACTCCCACCGATATAGCCGGTTGCAAGTCAAGACGCATAGTGGCGATTGACCCTCAAAGGGAATCTTGTATTCCTCCGCCACCAATCGCGTCCCATGGTTTCTGTGACATCTCGGCCTGAACGAACCAATCTTGTTCTTGAAAACGAATATTTCTAATATGGCTTCCGGGCTGATTTTCTACGACTCCAGCGTCTTGCAGCAATTATTCTGTTCTTTATCACGGTTTTACACTTACCCGAGCGTATGTTCCCAGGCAGCACACCATTGTTGGACCCCCGTTGGACCAATGTTGGCAAAAAATGGTTCCAATATTGGTCTGACGTTGGCATTTTCGAAAACGCCACCCGATCCAATGGTGGTCCAACATTGGTGCCAATGTTGGACCACTGGTTTGCCAACGTTCTAGCCCACGTTGGACCAACGTGGTTTGCACTTTTTTATCCAATATTGGCATAGAGGTTTCACCGTTGGCTGAACCAACATTGGCATCCAGCGCCTTACACACTGGCTCTTCCAACATTGGCTTAAATATTGGCTATTCCAATATTGGCATCCAGTTTAATACACTGGCTATTTTTTGCATCCATTGTCTATGACATTATTGGATGCCATTTTTCAGTCAGTGTTCTAACCAGTGTCACAAAAAGAGTGCAGAGAACCAAGCAAGTCCCTTGCCCTTTTTCCTCAAGCACTGTTTTCTTTCTGATACTAAAATCTAATAAATGCAGCACTTTTACCACATTTGGACACTTTAGAAATCAATAAAGCATGCAAAGGAATTGTTCACAACGTTTGATAGTTCATAATTTATTTAAATCGAATAAAAAGATTTAAAAAAATTGTGCAACCAGGGGGGCCTAGGCAGACTCGGCGGCACGCTCGGTAGTGGACAGGGCAGAAGGCTGGGTGAAGAGCTGGGCAAAGGGATTCCACGCAGGGGCCTGGCCACAGGATTCTGAAAGAGACAGAAGCGGTGGTTCGGATTCAGGTGAAGGGTTTCAGAGGCTCTCAGTTCTCTCTTACGCTTGTCAATAATGAATATCAAAATAAAACATAGGTTCATTATTATTCGCCGCCCTTTAATTAACCATTCGATTAATCGGCTCAGTTGCTCTGCAAGTATAAAACCTCGGAAAGGCCTACCGACTTTTTTATGTTTACTTTTCCATATTATAAACTTTCTTTTCCAGTGAATTATTTTTCGTTATTTTGTATGTAAAAAACTTAGTACTACCTTCTAAAATAAATAGATGCGCAGGTAAAACACCGGGGCCGGCTTGGTGGAATCAGTGTCTCAGCTTAGACTGGGTGAAGGAAAGCACTGTAAAGAATGGGACGCGCGAGCGTCTTGAGTCGATATTTGAGTCCCGTTCAGCTCGTACGCTGGCTTTGACAGTCCTTTTTCCCCCCGTCTCAGCTGAGACGCTGTTTCTAGAAAGACGGCCCAGGCGTTTACTATTGTTTTGTTCGTCCGACTTGTCCTTACTCAGAGCTCAATCGATCTAGATTAAAATATTGATAGTGGTTTAAAAAATTATTCAAATGGTACGAAGGTTATTTCATAAATTGCTTAACTCTACTCTTGCAACATCATGGCGTCCCTCAACCTTTCATCTAGCTTTAAGAAGTCTTAAGAATTACAATCTCGCCATTTAAGTTCACACCAATATTTCTACGTTGATTTGAAAAAAAAAAACGTTTTTAAGATTTACGGTATTTGCGGAACGGAAATATGTAGTTATTGTTGTACCCATATTGCCTCCATAATATTTACAATTTATAAATGCAACCGCTGGCCTCCCTCTTCAGCTCACCAGTGTCAAACGCACTACTAAATTGACAATTCAATAAATACCCCGGTATACGTAACAACATGACAGTTGAACAGAACTTGATGCTTGAATCAATCAAGAGTTTAAAATAAATCGCGCAGATAAAATAGCTTGTCGTGTAGAGACAATTACTGGCAATTACACTCGCAGAGCGCGGTGACATAACTGACACTGCACTCGCACCCAACAAGCCAAACCTCGGCAAATAAGGACTACACAACGCTCTGTGGTATTCGGCTTGGAAATACCGGGAGGACTTTTTACTACAGCACACATCTACCGCTAAGAAGACAGCCATATTTTAACAAAAAATAAATAAATAAAAATGACTTCGAACACAAAAATAACCAATCAGAACGTCTCTCACGGTCTATTAGAATAAAAAGCACTTGCAAATAGCGCTGTACAGGGCCTTTCGGGCCGATCGCTCTGGATTACACGTTGAACTCGTCGGAGATTCCTGGCACAGAGTTCGACACGGTTCAATCTCATCGGATAGGGACAAAACGTACATTGCGTAGCAAGAATACCTATCCCCAATGGTCAGGAGAACTTCTCCTTGTCACTCACATGGAAGAGAAGGCGGTCAGTTGTGTCTTCGGTCCGTCGAAGCTAGTGGTCACATGTATGCCCACAACAAAGGAAGATCACCGGTGTGTAGGCGCTGCCGAAAGAATATCCATGGTCTTGGCAATCCGCATATTGAAGATCGCACTTGGTACTAAGACGAAATGCGCTGCTGGAGATCAGAACTCTAGAACTAGATTTACCACATCTACCACAGAAGCGAAATCTACAGCACGCCCGCAGGCCGCATCACACGCGAAACTAGGTCGACTAGGTCCGGTCTTCGCAGGCATCCCGGGTTTGTAAACGGATAATGCGTCATCCGTCAAACCACGTGATCCCGCTTCTGCCGTTACCCGCGCACAGAGAGCGGATTCAAGCGATAAAAAGTATACGCCTCATTGGTCCGGCGAGTACGCACCGTCCACCACGCATTCAGCTTAGGGAGAGGGAGAAAATGAGAGAAGGAGTAGAAAGAAAGCAGCCCAGAACGGGGGTGCGCTTACAAAGGCTAATCTTCAGGCCCATCTCAACAATGAATCCAACCAGAGGATTAGTCACTTGTACCCAAGGTTGATAGTGCAGTGGATGTTATGCGTGGCCTTGGGCTTTTAGTCAGGTTCCGTGCTCTGCCTTATCACTAGCTTCGAGACTGTAGTCACGTGACCCTAACCGGAGACAGAATTGGCCTAAAACACGCATAGCGTCTACCCTGCTGCCAATACCGATTGAACAGGACAGCTCTCTGAAGGCCAGATTTTGAATTTCTAAATAAGCTGTCCAGCCCAAAAGTGATTCTAAACGGGGCAAGTTTGAAGACAATGTTTTACGCCGTATACGTAACTCACATTAAAATTTAGAATGAAGAACTAAGCGCGACTATTTTTTGCGCACGATGTCCACAAATAAATAAATAAATGTATATATATATATTCTTTTTATCAATAAATTTAAAATTATTTGTACACTGTTAGGTTCGCGTTTTTAAACTTCAAATTTTTTTTACGAAAGAGTTACACATAAAAGACACCACGGACAGCACATCGTTCGACTTTCAACACACGATGAATCGGTTGCGATGCTGCACGAACAATTTCGGAAAGATGCTGCGTAGGATACGCCGGGCGCAACGGCTTCGCAACCGTTCGAAGGGCAAAGGATTCGCGATGACAAAGTAGCGTCTTCCAACTTCAGTAAGCTAACGGGGCTCGAGAGTACCTCGCAAACATTTCCGCAGAGCGAGCGCGGCCGGCCAGATGGAGGCGCAGTATGCTCTCGCGTCGCGATTGCTACGTCGTTGTTCTGCCTACACTGATGACATGTGCACTGGCAGTCGAAGCAGCCCTCTCGAGACTTCATTCGAGCCCAATAGACGACTTTCTAGCGCCATAGACTCTCGTAAAACTGAGAGTAGAAGTCACTTCGGTTGGCGGCGTAAGCGGCGGCTTTATGTTTGTCGACACCCGCGTCGTCAATGACAAATATGCACAGAAACATTAAACATAAAAAATAGAGCACGCAGAAAGAAATACAAACATGGCAGGGGCACGGACAAAGTAGAAGACGTTAACGCTACGTAATGCATATACATACAAAATACACTAGAAAAGACAAAAATAATTAAATC
This sequence comes from Ixodes ricinus, assembly GCA_037355805.1. Classification (NCBI taxonomy): domain Eukaryota; kingdom Metazoa; phylum Arthropoda; class Arachnida; order Ixodida; family Ixodidae; genus Ixodes; species Ixodes ricinus. The sequence goes on along the minus strand of JAZHYW010010662.1, from coordinate 9,629 downwards.
TAAAAAACGGAATTAAGTTTTCAACGCCGAGGTAAGGCAATGCGAAAGAAGAGCAGCCGGCAAACAAACTGCAATAGTCCTATAGGCAGCTAAGGACGTATTTGTGATTACGGTTATAAAGCACCGGCGACGTACGCCCCATGAAGTTGGCTAAATAAAATTCTCGCTCCGAGCGAGCGTGTGAATGACTCTTTTTCACTTTCCTACCTCTGCAATGCAAAAAAAAAGGGTCGCGGGTTTATAGCCTAGGCGACACAAATATCGATAAGCCATTGGCTATGGCAGTGCAATATTGACCAGTCTATACCATGACATCACCAATATTGGAAAACTCTTGGCTTTGACAGTCTAATATTCACCAGCTTAAGCCAACGTATATTCAATATCGGAAAGCCATTGGCTCTGGCAGTCCAATATTGTACAGGTTATGCCGGCGATATCCAATATTGGAAAGCTATTGGCTTTGACAGTCCAATATTGGACAGCTTATGCCGGCGTAAAGCCAATATCAGAAAGCCAGTGGCTCTGACAGTCCAATATTGGACAGCTTATGCCGGCGTATTTCCAATATTGGAAAGCTATTGGCTTTGACAGTCCAATGTTGACCAGCCTATGCCAACGTATTACCAATATTGGAAAACCATTGGCTTTGATAGTCCATTATTGTCCAATGTGATTCCAATATTGGGAAACATATGGCTCATTGGGCCATTGTTGGGCCACTCTTTGCCACATCAAATCCAATGTTGGCCCAATACGGTGTGCTGCCTGGGTCGCTAGGTCGTGATCAGCGTCAACTTTATTCGCAAAAGGTTCTGCGCGACAGCGTGAGAACCCGGCGATAGCATTGCATCAGAAATGTCGATGCGGGCGTAAGGCTTAGGCTTAACATCGTACATATGTGGAACGCCATCTGCTTCGTCTGCCTCAGGTTTCGTCTCCTTGATGTGATGCGTGTGTTACAGTGATGCGTGTGTTACAAACATTTATTTGATACTGTACTGGACGTCAAGAAGCTGATATCTTTGTTTGGAAAATTTCAGAGAATTTGAGGGAAACAGATTTGGTCCTCTCAAATGCTTCCGAACATTCCGCTTGCTCTCGGAGCGCCTGTCAGTCGTATGTTTATGCTTTGAAACCCGGGTAGACGACGCGCGTGCCCCACTAGCGTCGCGGCCTAAGGTGCTACCGGCAAACACGCACCAACTTTTCCAATTTACTTTAGAAGGAAAATTCTTTCTACACTATTCGATTGCAGCATTGGTTTAATATTTTGTAACAGCTGAAAAGTATGCCAATAAAAAGTTATTGCAAGGGAAGCTTCTCTTCAATTTATGAATTGTGGCTTTCTTATATGCGAAATATTTATTTACATCAAAAATTCAAAAGCATACCGAATAGCCAGATATCCTCATTCTGGTACCAAATCAAGCGGCATAATAGTTTGTCTTTACAACAATAAAATCGACAAAGTTTGAATCAAGCAACGACACTAACCGCCTAATTACGTTTCTGATGTATGTTTATCTCTCCATTATACCGGGCCGTAGCCGCGAACAGGCTCTTCAGAGTCCGCCATCCTCTTTCGGGTCTAAGTCAGACTCATGTAGAAACATATCGAACTTCTTCTTGGAGGCAGTTTCGCAGTCCTCATTGTCAGAGCTTGCATGAAACCAACAGAAAAAAATGGTCCCTGCTGTTTTATTGACACTCGTTTCATCGACACTCGTTTCATTGACATTGAACGTTTCATCAACACACCACACCGTGGTATGAAGTTTCATCGACACGCAAATTGCACGCTGTAGGAACATTTCGTCGTGCGTTTATCACTGGGGCACATCTTAAACTATCTGACCCACTTCGCTCACGACGCTTCGCGGCGACAGTCTGCGGCAGTTCATTACAAAAATGTGAACCCACCTGGCCCACCCGTACATGCCGCCTCGCAGCAGCGTGTACGGGTGGTCCCGTACCCGTGCATGTAACCGTACCTTCGCTCGCCAACACACCAACGAACCCTTAACAAAAAAAATTGTCGACGAAGCATAGCAAGATATGTCGATGAAACGAGTCTCGATGAAACGACCTGTTGATAAAACGTCGCAGTGTCGATGAAACGAACTGTCGGAGGAAATGTCATTTGATGAAACGAGTGCTACCACACAAAAAGCCTGTTTCTGATCCGCGTTACTTTAATACCATCGCAACTGGTATCATTTTTAGATACCCATTGCTTGACAAAATGCACTCTAAATAGGAAAGAAAGACTAATGACTTTTACGTCCTGCTGTTGCTAAAGTTCACTACCTGGAATTGGATAAGGAGAAGCTGGTTCGTGTCCATCAGGCAAATCGAAAAGGTTATGAACTGGACAAGAAGGACTCGTTATCGGCTTTATTCGTGCAAAATTATGACGAGTACAGTGAGCTTGGTACTGAGAGTTAAGGGTTAACGTGGGGCTCCCTAAGCCGAGGGGTATGACGAGTGCACACCGACAGCGGGAAGCGACCACCTACCTATCTGATCCTGTTGGAAGCCTTACCACCTCAGCCTTAGAAGGGCTCTGCATGATTCATTATATGGTATAACTTCTCAGCTGCCCACTAAACGGATCCTACGATTCGGCTCAAACAGTACATCCCCAGTCCTTGCGGGAGGTGACCCGCTTGATCCGGGTGCGAGAAGGCACTCCAAATAGTGACCTGCACTTATTTAACCTCTGGGCTAGCTGAAGGAGGCACTACAGTAGCATCAACGGAAAAGAGGATTATGCCTGTTACAGACCACAGGATCACAAAACCGAGGAACACCTCCATTGATTCTAAACCAGTTTCAGAAAAAAAATCCAAGCACTCAAAAACAGCGTTTTATTACTTCAAAACACTGTCCTCGGCAACAAGTTTGGCTGCAATCTGTGCATTGTGGTTCCTATCGGCTTCAAAAAGGTTACATTTAATCCTCTACACTGCACTAGTCCGGGGTGCTCAAAACTGAGGTCTCTATGGAAGACCGCTTCACTTCATCACAGCGTTCCTGCAAGACTGACGATATCAAGCTTGAGTCGGACTGAACTAGGCCCAGTTACCGGCACTGGCATTCCCCAGATCTCAGTCCTGTCACTAACCCTTCATCAATGTTAGAGCAGACTTTCCCTAACCTCAAGCAATCGATGCTGTATTTACGATATATTTCAAGCGAGTACAATGGCGCCTCTGAAATTCAGGAAATTTATGCCACACCCCTTCAGCCCACACATCGACAACAAGGCAGCCCACTCCTCATCCACCACAAGATGTTAGCCAACTCGCCGAATTGCGACAACAGAGACATAATGCCCGTCGAATTCAACGGAGCTTTCGACGTGCCTGTGATGCTTCGAAACAGATCACTAGCACTGGGATTTTTATCTCCACTGTGCTAACACAAGTTACTGTAATTCCCAGGGATGCCTCAATCATGCGAATGGCCACAGACGTCCCAGTTATGCTTCGAAACACAGATCACTGGCAGTGAGAGTTCACTGTCCTCGATGCTGATACGCGTAATTGTGATTCTCAGCCGCAGGCATCCCGTTTATTCTTCGAAACATATCACTGACATTGAGAGCTCGCTTCCCACAGTGGTGACACACGTTATTGTGATTATCAGAGTGGCCTCGAGGCCTGTCCAAACAGGACACTTAAGAAATCGTGAGGAGACACGACTCCGTCATAAATCGTGGAAGTTGAAGCGTCCGGCAGTCCGATGTCTTTATTCGAGAAGCAGTGCACAAGCAAATATCACGAATTTCCCACTCGCTTCTTCCGCTTTTCGATGGCCTCGCCCGATCGAAAGATCATCAGAAATTTTTAATGGGCCAATAAACTTTCTTGATGGCCCTTCAGACCTTTTAATGGCCCATCAGACTTTTGATGGACCATAACACGTTCTTGGCGGCCCATCACACCTTCTTGACGGATCATCACACCTTCTTGATGGTCCAACGTACCTTACCTGATGGCCCAAGAGACCCTCTTGATGGTCCATCAGACTTCTTTGATGATCCGACATGCTTACTTGATGGTGTCTGATGGACCATAAATCATTTTCTGGTGGTGGCTGATGGACCATTAAAGGCTTCTGTTAGTAGCTCAGAGACCGTCAAAACGTTCCTTTGGTGACTGTCAGACAATTGAAACGTTTTGATGTGGCCCTGGTGAGACCATCAGGATACCTCGATTGACCATCAGAACACAAAAATGCTGATGGTGCTTTTCATGACATTTTTCGGTGGTTGAAAGAACCTGGCTATATTCGGGAGACTTCAGCTGTGGCCGAGAGAAGACGCCAATAATCTCACATCGTCGTGAATCCATGAATTACGTTTGGTGTGTAAAGCTGACAGCGGCGTAGTTTGATAACATGGTGTTCAATCCGTAGTAATCCGCCTCAACAATTGTCGTAGGATACTCAAAAGGTAACGAAGACACCTTCATAAACTCGGGTATGTTTTTGCAATTATGTTTTATTTTAAATTGTTTTATTGTCCGTTGGTGAAAGAATTTGCTGATCCGATTTTTTGTTCAGTAGATCATGTTTATAATCTAAGTGGCAGAGAATGTGCCGAAAAACGCACTTTGCTTGATATGGAGTTCAATTACTAGGCGTACGTGTACTGTGAACTGAATGTTTGCGAGGGAAACGTTTACAAAGCCGCGAATGTGGTAATACGAGGCTTGCTGCATTCTCGCGCCTACGAGGCTTAGTGTATTGCGTGCTTTCACACGACGCCGTCATGCCCAGCATGGACGACGGGGACCGAGTGTAGATCGCCACGCAACGGGCACCCATGAAGTTGCTGCGCGTACTGAAGTCTCGAAAGTAGTGAGTGGATTTAGCGCATTTTCTCTTCCGTTTTGTTTTTGCGGTTTAATATTTCAACTTTCAATATTTTCCAAATAGAAATAATAACATGCCATAACCTAAATACAAACTTTGCTTTCAGGTTTCTACGGGGATTTTGGAAAATACCCTAACGCTTCGGATGTTTCTTTTTGAAATAATAATGGGCAGATAATAAATTTCACAATTGACTGCAATGGAATCTTTGTCTTCTGCCAGGTACATATGTCTGAGTAGAAATTCATACCAACCAACAGATCATCACACCATCAAACTATCACACCATCAAACCATCACACCATCAAGCCATCACACCATAACACCATCAAGCCATCAGACCATCACACTATTAGGCCATCAGACCATCAATGTCCCAAAACACGTCAAACCAACAGCCTGATGGACCATAACGACTTTTTTCTGATGGCCTTTTCGATAGGGCGATGCTCGCCAGACTTGACGTTAGATGCCACCTGCCAATGCTGTCTATTTGTTCTGCCGAGCCCTCTTATCCTTGTTCGTGTTCCAAAAATTTACTCGATCTTAATCCAGTGTAAGGTTTTTGTACCTTCTCGTTCTTACACCTACACGAGTCCAGTATCACTCTATCTGTATTATCACGTGGCACGACCCGCCGCAGAGTGGCTCGGATGTATTTGGGTAAGCTTTCGAACTCCCCATGTGTTTCATGTTTCTGCTGCCGTTGCTGCCAAAAGGGTGGCATGGGCCCGTCAGGCATTCGTGCCTTTTGTCATGTCCCCTGAGGCATCTCTGTACAGTTATGTCTTAAATAAAGGTATAAACAACAACAACAACACAGCCCTTCCCTTTCCCGTTTTCGGGACCTGACGAGCAGTGGAGGCCTTGAGCGATTGACCGACAGCCATCAGAGGTTGTGAGTGGCTCTCTGGACCCACGTGATGAGCTTCTCAAAGCCCCCGTGGAAGACACGGGCTACACTTGACAAAAAAAACTTTCCGAACAGCAAAATAAAAATAAAAAAAAACAGCGTGGAAGCGGAGCGCCGTTTGTTTTATGTCGGAGTCGTATCGCCTCACGATTTTGTAAGAATCCTGTTTGGGCGGGCCTTCACTCGTGTGAATGGCTACAGACGTCCCGTTTATGCCTCGAAACAAATCACTGGCAGTGAAAGTTAGCTGCTCACAGTGCTGACACACGTTATTGTGATTCTCAGAGTGGCCTCAAACGTGTGAATGGCAACATACGTCCCATTTCTGCTTAACAACAGATCACTGGCAGTGAGAGTTCGCTGCCCACAGTGCTGGCACACATCGTAGTGATTCTCAGAATGGCCTCGTCGTGTAAATGGACACAGACGTCCAGCTCATGCTACGAAAGGGAGCGCTGACACTAGGATTTTGGTCTTCACTGTCACACACGTTATCGTTATTCCTATGGTGACCTGTCTTGTGCGTGGACACAGGCGTCCCGTTTATGCTTCGAAACGGATCACTGTCACTGAGAGTTTGCTGTCCACTGTGCTTCCTCACGTTACTGCTATTTTCAAAGTTGCCTCAACCGTGTGAATGGCTACAGAGATCCTGTTTATAGCTTTGAAACAGATCACTGGCAGTGAGAGCTCGCTACCTACAGAGCTGATACACGTTACTGTTATTGTGAGAGTGGCCTCCGTCGTGTGAATGTACACAGACGTCCAGTTCATGCTACGAAAGGGAACTCTGGCACTGGGATGTGGTCACCACTGTTTTAACACACGTATTTGTTAATGCTAGAGTGGCCTGTCATGTGTGTGACTACAGGCGTCCAGTTTATGCTTGGAAACAGATCATTGGCACTAAGAGTTTGCTGTCCACTGTGCCTCCACATGTTACTGCTATACTCAGAGTTGCCTCAACCGTGTGAATGGCTACAGAGATTCTGTTTATGCTTTGAAACAGATCACTGGCAGTCAGAGGCTAGCGGCCTACAGTATACGGTATTGCGATTCTCAGGGTGGTCTCGGTCGTGTGAATGGCCACAGACGTCCCGTTTATGTCTCGAAAGAGGTCAGGCAGTGAGAACTCGCTGCCCACACTGCTGACACACGTTATTATTATTGTCAAAGAGGCCTCCGTCGTCTGAATGGCCACAGGCGTCCCCTTTATACTTCGAAACAGAGCACTGGCACTGGTGTTTTTCTGTCCACTGTGTTAACGCACGTAATTGTTATTCTCACAATGACCTAAATTGTGTGAATGGCCACAGACTTTCCATTTATGCTTTAAAGCAGGGTACTGGCAGTGATCTGTTGTGACGTTTTTCTCAAACAAAAAGAGCTTATTTACAATCAAAAACCCGATTTGTTGCATAGCGATGATTTTAAGACACTGGGAAGCCAATGCGGCATTTGATGGGGCTGCAAACTTTTGTTTTGGCGAAGTTGAACTCTATATTGGTGATTCATGGCACAGTGGAATACACACACCAGCTTAGACACTATTCAAACAATAAAAAATTTCTCCGGTGGCTGATAACGGAAAAGCTATGAACAATAAGGTAACGAAGCAGAAAGCATGACAACAACATGAGGCACGGAAGGTCAGTCATGGGCGAGAACGATAATCCGATTTTACAGCATATGAGTCGTACTTAAAAGGACCGTTTTGTGTGTTGAGATGTTGCACGCTTTCTCGTTAATGTTGGCATAACGCTTTGTCAAGGGGCTCAACACTAGACAGGTCACACTCAGATGGGGTGTCCTTTCCATCCAGCTGGTTGACGATGAGCTGGATGTGAGCACCTGTGGCACCACCTCATCTAAATATTTCTTCAATGCCAATAGAATGCCTAGCATTAATCTGGTTGTCAGTGGTGATCTTGCCAACTTCTTCGTTGAGGAGTGTCCCCACGTTGACGATCTTGAACGTCGTGTTTAGGGCAGCAACGCCGTTCTTGATCTGGGCCCATATCAGCTCAGTGGGATTGAACTCGCAAGGATATGACGGGAGCCTGACCATAGTGCAGGCAGCCGTCTCGGCAGCGCTGTCCACACGATACTTTAGGTGCTGTTGATTCACCAACGCCACAATGTTGACGAGCCGCTTTTTCAGCATCTTGGAGTCTCAACAAATATTTTTAGATACCAGCCTCTGCCGGATGTCGTTCTTGCGAGAACTTGTCGTCGGCACTTCTTCCAACCTCCGGGAATGGTAAGAAGTGTTGTCCATGAAGATAACGCTTCCCGTCGGCAGTTTGTCGAGGACACCGTCGAACCACTTCTCGAAGCGGGCGCCATCAATTCTCTCGTGGTAATTGCCGGTCTTTTGGCTACAGAACTCGTCCACGTAGCCATCAACAGCGAAGCCGTCCTCGCTGCCGATGTGGGTGACGATAAGGCAATGGCCCTTCCTCGATGGCTGCTTGAGGCCCGTCGAAAAAGCACGTATGAAGGCGTCGTGAGACGAGGCAATGGTCGCGTATACCCACATTCTTGAGGCAGTGTGCCCTGCCGTCACCCACGTCTCGTCCAGGTAGATCTTCCGATCATCTTGTTGGTGACGTGCGATCTCATGCAGCTACATCTGCTGACAGGTGACGATGTCCTCTCGTTCAATCAGCCGCGAGTTTCGTTCCTTCTTGCCATGCTCGAATCCGACGCCGTGGAGAAGGCGACGCACAGTCCAAGCCTTCAACGACGGTAGTTCAGGGCTCGTGCAGAAATTCGACTGTTATCTATTTGTCCGTAAGGACCTCGTTCCGTCGAAAGAAACAACGAACGCACGACCTCAGTGCGCACAACGTGAAGTCATCGTATACTTGACTTTGCGCCGCCTCTTTCGTTCATTTGCTGGGAGCTTCTGAGAGGGTGTCAAAAAAGGTGTAGCACGATTGCCCTGCGTATCTGTCGCAAAAAGCCCCGCGTTATTTGCCCCGACGTTTCGAATATGCCGCGTTCAATTAGCCCGTTCCGTATTCCCCGCACGCCAAAAGCCCTGTCTTCGTTTTTCAACCAGCATTGTTGCATGTCTTAGCCTAAGATGTTGACGGCCTACAGAAGGTCTCTTCAGTGGTGCACTCTGCTGTCATGGACGAAGCTCAAACTCAGGATTATAGACTCTATTTACATAGATGGATATAAATACCTTTAGAATGGAACATATGTTTGGTGTTGTGATAAGTATGACGCCATGAGCTGCGGGTTAACAGCTTTGACAGAACCGACTTCGCCGCGACTGGGAATCCGCGCGCGCTTCAGAGCAAACGAAAGCTTTGTTTCAATGCTTGATAAAAGCTGTCTTTAAATGTTTTGCCAGCGATTGATATTTTCTGTTTGTTTTCACTCTTAGCACCACAAGACGGGAATGTGTAGAGGGCACGCCTGAAGAACTGAATACTTTATCCAGTTATGCTTACTTGAGTCCCGGGTATGGCATGATTACGCTGCGCAAGCTCGAGGGATACGCGTCATGGGCTTCAAAACTGGGGCTTTTGAAAGCGGGACGAAAAAGGAGGGTGTTTGCCGTGGGGCAATGGGCACGGGGCTTTTGGGCGTCGGGTACTTTCGTGCCCCACCCGTCGAAAAAGATGTTCCTCGGTTGCCTCCGCCTCCTTCCTGAGATGGAGGATGGCTCGTACACCAACGCCACGCAGGTTGCTGACTTCGATGCAGGACTTCTCCACAGTGAGACCGGGCCGACCGGGCTTGGAGGACTGTGCGTGTCGTACATGACCGTACGCGTTCATTATCAGCTGCTAGTGAAACTCGGTTGAGGCCATCGCCGCTC
>JAZHYW010010661.1:0-11175 GCA_037355805.1 Ixodes ricinus | reverse complement strand
CAACAAATGACAAGATGTCAAGTAATAAACCGATAACGTCCGTATAATGAACGAACCACAATGAACAAACGTATATTTGAGCCCAGCACACGTTCTATTGAATGCCTGGAAAACACATAAAGAATTGAATTGAATATGATAAGAAATATCGAAATTCGTAAAGCAAGCGTGAATTTATGCGTTTTAAAACAGGTTGCGTGACATGGCCTATACGGTCCCTCGTGCTGCGCCATAGAAGATGCACTTTGTCAGAGGATGTGACCTTGCCGCTGTGCATGAAGTCGGTTCCAGCAGCGTACTAGCCGTGTTGCTGTGCACGTGTTTGAAGAATACAGTAATATACCTTATTTCGGCGCCACGCACGAACTGGATATTTTTATGGTCTTATCAAACAAACACGCTGGCCGCGTATGTCCAAAAAGACAAATGAAAAAAAAATGAGTGGATTTAAGTATTGCTGTTTGTTGCGAGCCAATTGGTCGCGAGACCGATGTCTTAAACAAGCATCGACATACCAAGGGGCTTTCTCGATGTTTGCAGTACAATGTAAACAAACACATTGTGCCACCAGCGCTTTTGAAGCAATTACCTTTTTTTTGCAATTGTTTATGGCATTGTTTGATAATGTCAGCTGTACGCTGCTCATGCCGGCAACACAGTGTAGCTGTCAAGTGCCAGTTTTTATGTTTAGGAATTAGAGGAATAGAATGGAACGATTCAGCCATTCCAGGAGTGGGAATGGGCCCAGTGTTCCCATTCCTAGGAATTGAAAGGAATTGAATTATCGAAAACTCTAATTCCCGGAATCGAATGGGAATGGAATGGGGGTGCCCATTCCGCAACACTGGTTGGAACAGTACAAATAAATCTGATGACCACAAGTATCCGTGAATTTAACTCAAAGTGCTTCCCGCCCAACCAATTGTAATCCGAGGGCGTCTTTTTTTTTTTTCCACGGCACATATCTACGTTTTCGGACAACCCGATCACATGAAAACTGACCTTCAAACCTTTCTCGACTCTTTTGGTACAGCCCCAGACGCGGCGTTTGACGAAAGGGCTGCAAGCTATTGTCTAGTTTTGTTTTTTTTTCAAAACAACGCAAGAATGCACGTTTCGTATGGTGACTTCCGCCCAAAGCCACAGGCCGGAAGTGCGCTCAACGCGCCACCAACGCGCCGTGAGGTAACAGGATTGAGTTCGTGTAGAGATGACGTGGTTGCGATAGGGACGACGGTGCTGGGGAGGAAAGGGTAACGCGGCCGGTGTTATCACTCTCCCCATATCACGTGAGTTTTTCTGTACAAGCTCCGACAAACTGCATCAAAAAAGGCACTAATAGCTATCGTTGCGAAAATGGACATAAGAAAAGTGAGAAAATTAAGTATGTACTACGCCAGAGCCCGCTCTTCCGTGTACATAGAGTCAAATATTTGTATTGCCCGCGACCGCTCAAGCGAGGTTCACCAACATCTGGCTTTCTAAGAGAAACAACCAGGGGCAGCCAAATCGCGCGGCGTCCAGAGCCGAGTTGTAGCCCGCTGTTTAAGCGGACTCAGAGAGCGAACGAACGATCCAGCGGATGGAGAAAAAAGTACCAAAGACGCGAACCTCATGCAAAACTCGGGCGAAATGGTGTTTTTGTTTGTATGTGCGGGGAAAGGGGGGGGGGGGCGAAGGGGGCAAAAGAGTGTCGAGCTTTTGGCCTAGCCACAGTCGACGGTGTTGCTTGAGGAACGACGGCGACGGTGAGGGCAACCTATTCCAGCATTACTCTACTGAAATAACACTGATTGAATTTGTCGTCCCTTTCGTGAATGTTGTAAAATAATTTTTTCTCGGCTGATGATCTAGTAACGTAATAATTATTTTCCTGATATTAATACTTAGTAAATTATTCATTACCGTTGGAATTATGTTCCTCCAGTTGGATACGTTGTCTGTATGCTAGCTTTAAAAAAGGAACATTTGTTAGACTGTTGCCAACTTACAAACAATAGAGAGACACACGGCAGGGAAATGATTGGAAAATTTTGGCCAAGTATGACAAGCTAATTATATGAGGAACGACCTACCCAAAATGTCTAGCGGAAACGAAGTTGCAGATGTAGAAAATTATATTTTCAAAAATATCGCAGGCAGGACACGGCTCATGAAATTCTAGATAATTCAAATTTACGACGTCGCGTCATTAGTATCATTGAAACAGCAACTCAGAACGTGCCCAAAGAATGAGGTAACCCAATTTTAAATACTCAGATGACAGGACCCGCAGATTGTCTGGGTTTCTTTGTTGTCAAGAAAAAGTAAACCATTGAACTTTGGCTGCAGAGATCCGATCAACAAACGCCGAAATTAAATGGGTATTTAATCTAAAATGTCTCTTTAGTATAACAAAACGCTTCTTGTCTAACCTTCATATATTAATCGAGAAGGAGGGTGAGTTGCGAAACACCACTTAATTGTACACTCTGATAGTTTCTTTTATTCTACCGCCAAAAAAGGTAACGCGGAAAGCCTTTTACAGCTTGCGAGAATTAAAATCCTGTCGCCGTGACATTTTACTCACGTGTTGTTGTTGAAATGCTTGGCATCGTGGTTTGAAGGATTGTAGATGTTGTAAGTGTAGTAAACACCGAAGATCCAAGTGAATTGATACTGGTGGGAGTCTGCTTCTTTACAACTGTTGGTGCTGTAGGAGTTGCAGTCGTATTAAAGGTACTGTTTGATGGCATCAGAGATGTTCCATTGTTCCGAGGGAAAGCGGGGGATTTGCCAATGGGCCAGGACCATCGGATCCTGAGCCGTCCGGGGATTCCGAGTCACTCGGAGATTTCGTTGATTCATCCAGTTCAGAACCTGTTAAAAGAACCGTGAATGATACTGCTACTGTATATTGCACTTAAATGAAACATTATGGTGATCACGTTGACAAAGGGTGGGTGCAAAAGAGCCTCTTAAACTAGCATACCTCATGAAGTATGTCTTGTTTTAGCTGTGTGTGTGTTATGGGTGTGGAGCCGGTGTGTATGGGTCTAGTGCAACCACACACTTCATGGTTATGTTAGCTGAACACATTCCTTTCCGCCAATCTTTATCAGCCTGATCAGGCTATATTGGATGTTTTATTTAAGAAGTCAACACCAATCCATCAAAAAACACATCACGTCTGCCTATCGCGGTCGGAACAGTATCTGGCTGGATATTGACAGGTCCCAAGTCCAATTGCCGTCGGTTGTATGTTTGCATTTGTGGTTTATTGAAGGTCCCTCATGACCTACATATATATTTAAATAACTTTAATCGACCGTAATGGTCGAGCTTGGCGGTTGAATGTCAAAGGAATAAATAAAAATGAGCGTATAAACACATTTTCTGTTAAAGATACAAATATTCTCACAATGTATTGTCCTTTCTAAATCAGTAAAATTAAGGTGCTTCCCAGGTGGCACAACCTTCACGGCGGGGCAATGATTGAACGATTTTGGTTAAATATGACCAGCAACAAATTTAGAAAACATGCTGCTCTCACGCGCGAAGACATTACAAATACAACACAAAGAACAACGCATAAGACATGAGTCGCCGAACTCAACTGCCCCACCTCTTAATATATCCGAGAATTGAAACGCACTCAGTTGCAGCTGAACGTCTCTGGAATGCGAATATAACTTGCATACTGCCTTGTCGGCGTCAGTAATTCGATTGATGTATAATATATCCAATAAAAATACCAAATAATTAACACCCTTCGGTATATTTCTTTTCAGCTTAAGTCCAGAGGCATTCGATGCGACAAGCGAATGGGAACAGTCAAGGAGCGTCAAAAGCACAAGTAGCTAGGAATTTTATGTTTATGACGGGGTCAGCGATGATAGGACACATGAAAACGTGATTTACAGAAACTATACTAACACCATGATGGTGTATTTTTAACATTGGCTGATTGGTACCTTCAGCTCGTAGCATCGGCTGCGCCTGGTCTTAATGTGAAGCGAAATATAGGGATTGTCGAAGAGTAATTTTAATGAAATATCTCTGCGTGAATAACATCTTGTACAGATCTAGGGTGATCCACACTCGGTGACTTGCCTAAGTTCTACCCTTAAAAAGTGAACGCAAATTTATGCAAAAATTACCTTACGTTACGATAATAAACCGGTTGTTACTCAAGAGGAGGAAGCTGCATTGGTATCCCTAACAAAAATGTCGTATATGGGCCACACATATTCATATAACATTTAGGCAGTATTTTGCCATATGAAGGTGCAGATAGGGGCAGACATGGAACGGAAACTCCAGATGTTGCAAGGGTGGCCAGGTATGGTAACAAATATATCTATATGTGGCGTCAATTATTGATACTTATGGATATATGTACTCAAATATACGTCATGTTTTTGTGAAATTTCGCCGTTTATGGATACTTATATGGCGACATCCTTCCATATTTATCCTTATATAAAAATTATTATATGTTTATTATTCAACATGGACGGTTCCTTTGACAAAAAATCTTAGTGAAAATGTACCTAAGTGGAAAGGCAGTAGAAAGGGTGCCATTCTGAAAGCATACTTGTAAATACAAAACTTGCACATGCGCTTGAGCTGTAGTCAAAATATAATGTAACCGCACTGAAATCATTCTAATAACGTAAACTTATAAAATACATCGGTAAGTGTTCTCAAGCACACTACTCTAAGTAGTATTTAAAGGTACTCGTTAGTACATTTAGAGCGTACGACTATGTACCAATGAATTACTTGCTAGCTACTTTGTTCTTGTTGAGTTAGATACCGTCTGCAAATTGTATAAAAATATCTATAGAAATACTCGAGCTATTTCTTTGATTGCGATGACATCTCGTTGCATCAACAACTCTTCTCGAATTCAAGATCAATGACGTTTGTCTCGTAGTGCTGCCGTTCCACGGCTTGTTTTTATGTATTGAGGCCGACTGCGCTTCTTCCTTACAAAGGGTCTTGCTGCTGTCAGGTGGTGACATTGAACTTAACCCGGGTACAAGGTCAGATTTTCAGGCAAAACAGTTCGCTGACATGCTGAAGCTTCTCCAGGGTTTTTTGCGCACGCCCAGTTAAGATAAACGGATGTCAGTGTAGCCTGACTAGAACGGTTATTAAAATCAAGCTTAATCAAACGCAACTCGAAAGTAAAATTGTAGTAATTGGCAAAATATTTGATTCCGTCAAGTCGTTAACGACTGATATCCAGAAACAACTTGCTGACATACGCGAGGTAATCAATACTCTGCACGAAGTCTATGCGGCTTTCCAAAGTCGTTTAGCCGACTTCGAAGATAGGCCGAGGCGCGATAATTTTTTTTTCGGTTTAACAGGGGATTTACAGTCGGAGACGCGGACACATAAAGTAAATGAAAATATTAAAATACTATCGCACTCACTTGACCCCAAATAACCCCCGTGAGCGTCGATTGCGCACAAAGGCGAGGAAATTGGTTGGACGATGGATGCAGGCCAGTTCTTGTGAAGTTCGCGTCATACAACAAAGAAGACAAGGATTTATCGTTCCGCTCAACACTGGAAAACGCTGGAACTACAGTGAACAAGGATTTCTCTCTTGCGACAAGACAGTCAAGAACGACCCCCCCCCTTCAATTCAAAACATCTTAAATGAATGTTTCCAATTCCGGGTCGACAAACATTTTATTGGCCAAATATGCTACCTTTATGATATGACTCGCTTACTGATAGTATCCGACGCACAGACTAGCATAACGGCGGTTTGCCTGCCCCCTCTATCATTGGTAATGACCAAACAGAAAACAAGTCTTGAAGCACCTACGTTGTAGCACGTTCAGAAATCGTCATCTCCTCAACTGTTGATTCTTTTCACAAACATTCAGTGTCATCATTACACGAGACGACCTTTGTTTAATAATTCACTCGTCAAATGCTAGCATCGCTGTTTTGACAGAAATGTGGTGGACGAGTGTGGATCTGCGACAGTGAAATTTTGCACTGTCAAAAAAGTTTAATATGTACCGGCAAGTTGAGATGGTGAAAACGGCACCAGTGTTATGATCACTGTGGCTGATTATATTTCGTCATTTTTTGTTAACGTTGTGACGGAGCTAGAGAGAGTGTGGGTTTGCATTTGTTTGAATAATCGCGAATATATTTTGGGCATTCGCTATTGTCCTCCCTCAAAAAATGTTACATTTCCTTCAGACCTTCAGGGCGTCATCAGCGCAGTCACAGTCTGTTTCCGTGACGTTCCAGTTTTACTGTTAGGCGACTTTAATTACCCAAACATTATGTAGTCAAACTACGGCCTTTGTTTACATACCGATTTCCGCGGAATCCAACGACTTTTTAAATGTGTGCGCGGATTTTAACTTCACTCGGGTTATTACAGAGCCCACATGCGTTACCAGTTCTTCAGTTATAGAGAAGGACCTAGTGCTGACGACGTCATGCGAGGTTATATCGTCAATCACCTACCTGCCTGGTCTCAGTGATCGTTCACTGCTCCATTTTGTTTTTAAGGTTCCGAAGTGTCACTTTCAGTGCAAATCAAACAGATTATTGAGTATCCTAGAGCTGATTTGGGGCCATTATTTCGTGAATTGAGCCTTTTTAGGTGACTTTCTGTGTTAATTTTCTGAGCGTTTTGTTAAAGCTAAATGGATGCAATTAAAAAAAGTTGCTCCCCTCGCAAATAGTTTTGTTTGTGTACGAAAAATTCTTAACTACACTTGCTCCCCAAGGCTTAACCATACGCTCAGGAGACTCTGAAATAAAAATAAAAGAATGTTCCCTGCAGCAAAGTTATCCATGCTTCCCAACTTACAGCACCATCGGGCAGCACGTTATTCTGCTGCAGCAATATATAAACCGTCTTTTGCTGAACAAACTCCGTTGTTCCGAACGGACACAGAACACCATGTCGCGCAAAAACTCTCAACAAATTTGGAACATTGCAAACCGTTATGAGAGCTGACCTTGTGCTAAACAAAAATTATGATTAAATTGTAGTGTCGAAATGTGTACTTCTCTGCTAATCGAATTATTTGCAAAGTCATTTTCGAATTTAACGTATTCTTCCTATCCGGATGTTCCTCAACATAGTTTTGTACTATGAATTACATTGCTAAAGAATGTACCTGTCTGGTGAAGATCATCGTCAACCTTAAGCTATCGTCATCGTGTGGAGTTTATAATGTAAACTAGAAGTTTATTAATAAAAACACTACTATGTATGCCTCTGCTATTATAAGAAAACAATTTTGTTAATCACTCGCGCTCACTATTTTTTCAGAGGACGGGAAGTGAGGAGGGTGATTCTTATTTATGAAGGTGGAGACAAATCCAACCCAAGTAGTTTTCACACTATTTCCTTAACAAGTGCTTTCTGCAAAATTTTAGAACTATAATCCATTCACATCTCGTTATTTTCTTGGTTCCCATACATTATTTTCTCCTGCACTACATGGCTTCAGAAAACTATTCTCGTGCGAAACCCAGCTATTAATACTTGTGCATAACCTTCATGAATCCCTTGATCGTTCATTTCTTTTTCACTGCATCTTTTTTGAATTTATTTTATAATTTGATAATGTTTCACACAGGGTCGTATTGTACAAACACAGTACTCTGAACATTGACTCTCCTATTTAGACTTGGATCAACTCGTGTTTATCTAACCGTTCTGAATTGACTCAGGTTAATGGCACTAACTCTCACCCCTCTCCTGTGACTTCTGGTGTCCCCGAAAGCTCAGTACATGGCTCTTTTTGTTGTTTAATAGATATTGATAACATCCCTTCACGTATCCCATCTTCAGTTAGTTTCTACATAAATAACTGTGTCATCTATTCTGAAATAAATAACGATGCTGAGGTTCGTTCACTCTGATCTGACCTTGACAGTGTTTCCCGTTGGTGTGATTAATGGCAAAAGGAATTAAAAATTAGCAAGTGGAAGTCGATGAGAGTATCACGTTAAAACAACACCTGTCCCTTGTACCATAGAAAATTTATACCACTGGAATCTTTTTCTTCGTATATATATCTTGTTGTTCATTTCGCTAACAACCTGTCATAGAAAATTTACCTTGAATATATAATTAAAATGGTAACCGCAAATTAGGATTCTTGAAAATAAACTTCTGACTAGCCCCACTGTTCTTTAAACTACTCATGCACAAAACATTGGTCCGCAGTAAATTTGAGTGTTCTTCCTCTATCTGGAACCACGATTCGACGCTTGCATTACCACTAAAAGCTGCTCAAAACCGTTCTGTTCGATTCATTCTACATAACTATCATCGCACAACCAGTTGTAACAGAAATGAAGGCCACCCTAAGCTTGCTTGACCTTTTCTTCCGTAGAATAATATCTCGCATGTGCCTATATTATAAAATCTACCACCATAATAAAACCATCCGTCAGCATAAAATAAACCAACTACTTTAAGTATCACCGCGTGTTCATTATCAAAATATTGTTGGGATCCCCCACTCTCCCACATCACACTTTTATCAGTCTTTCGTACCCATGACATCGCTGGACTGAAATTGCCTTCACGCACCTATGGCCAGCATAGCCGATTGCGACGTATTCAAAGCTGAACTTAGCGAATATATATTTGGTTTTGGTTACAAAGTTTTGTTTCGATTAACAAGGATATGTTAAGATTTAAGGGTTACATGCGTAATTACTGTTTATACTTGTGTGCAATCAGTTGTGTATGTGTATTTCCTTCTATTATGCGTGTTGGCCAGAGAAAAGTAATAAATAAACTGGTGGCACTCGGTTTTGTCGAACTCGTTAAACCACGAAGCAAGTTGTACGCACGAGATCGGCAATATTTTATTATAGTGATAATATTGTCACGAATCAAGGCGAAAAGTAGGAGAAAAGTAAACTGAAAATAAAGGTTTAATGGGCGAACTTGTGCCAACCAAAAATAAATAACGAAAGAGCGTCGAGACAGCAGAGAAGCAGGCGGCGATTCGGTGGCGAAACAGAGCGCGAGCGAGACTGAATCGACAAGGTCGCTGGTAGCTGCTTATCTACAGTGCGTCCCTATCTCGAAAGTTCGGCAAAGAAGGCTCGAGCGTCGCGCGCTCGGGGCGAGGATGAACTGGCACTTTCGAGAACAACAAAGCAGGTGGAAAGTTACGTCTGGTGCGAGAATGAACGCGAATCTTCTAGATGTCGGTGACCGAGCGTTGCTTTCTCGGCCCTGCGGGCGGCATTATGCCCCTCATTTAAAAGTGCATCGTCCCGATGCAAAGCGAAAGGAAAACAGAAATGGCTAAAAAAATTACGGTGAAACGAAATATACTAGCAGTGTCGTAATCCTAGAGCGCGTAGAACGGCTTGAGTCGAACTACGTGGACGACTCGGATCGAGGCTGGCGGCGTCCTGATGGTCGGGTTCCGTCGGGGAGCAGCTCGTAGTTCAAGTCCCCAAGGCGGCGGTGACCTTGTAGGGTCCGAAGTAGCGCTTTAACTGTTTCTCGCTTAGGCAGTGGCGGCGAATGGGCGTCCACACCCATACCCTGTCTCTGTGCTGGAACTCCACGTCACGTCGACGAAGGTTGTACCGGCCAACGTCCACACGTATGCTGGTTCTTTTTTCGAAGACGGGCTAGCTGGCGTACTTCTGCTCGTTGGGTGACCAGCTGGGCGGTCGTCGGTGCCGTCGTCCATCGGGTCGTGGGGCAGCATGGCGTCGAGCATCATCGTCACCTTTCTGTCGTGCACCAGCTGAAAAGGTGCAATGCCGGTAGTTTCTTGAATCGCCGTGTTGTACGCAAACGTGACACAGGGCAACACTTCATCCAACGTCTTGTGTTCCACGTCCACGTACATCAAAAGCATGTCGGCGATGGTCTTGTTTAGTCGCTCCGTCAGGCCGTTGGTCTGCGGGTGGTATGCCGTGGTCCTGCGGTGGTCGGTGTGGCTCAGGCGGAGTATCTCTTGTGTCAGTTGCGCCATGAACGAGGATCCATGGTCCGTAATCAGGACTTGGGGAGCGCCGTGTCGGAAGATGATAGACTCCACGAAGAACTTGGCTACTTCCACGGCGGTCCCCGACGGGAGTGCTTTTGTCTCGGCGTACCTGGTGAGATAATCAGTTGCCACGATTATACAACGGTTTCCCTGCGTCGACGGTGGGAAAGGTCCGTAGAAGATCCATTCCAATCTGCTGGAATTGTGTAGTCGGGGGCGCGATCCGTTACAGGAGACCTGCCGCTTCGTCGGTGGTTTCTTGCGTCGTTGGCATTCGTGGCACGAACGGCGTAAGAGGTGGACAGTCTTCGGGAGCTTGGGCCAGTAGTATTTTTCTCGGATCCGTGCAAGAGTCCTATTGTAGCCAAGGTGTACCAGATGTTGTGTCGTCGTGGCAGGCTTGGAAGACCTCTTCTCGAAGACTAGCAGGAATCACCAGGAGCCACGTCGAGTTGTTGTCCCCGAAGTTCTCTTTATAGAGGATACTTCTCCGGACGGCGAATCTTGGCAGGCCACGTGGGAAGGGTCGGGGAATCGTACCCCCTCGTCCCTTCAAGTGGTCGATCAGTGCACTCAACCCAGGATCGTCCCGCTGGAGCGCTGCCATACCATGAATGCTCACCGCGCCAAGAAATTGGTCGTCGTCGACACCGTCGTCTTGGGCACATCCGGTAGCTGACTCGACAGGGGCTCTCGACAGGCAGTCGGCGTCGCTGTGTTTTTGGCCTGACTTGTAGACCATGGTCACGTCGTACTCTTGCAGTCGTAGGCTCCACCAAGCGAGGCGTCTCGATGGGCCCAAGGCTCGCTAACCAACACAGCGCGTGGTGGTGCCACCCGAAATACTCCCGTACAAGTACGGGCGGAAATTCGTGATGGCCCAGACGACGGCCAGACATTCCTTCAGGGTTGTCGAGTAATTGCGTTCCGCGTTCGACAGCGTCCGGCTAGCGTATGCGATCACGCGCTCCGCACCGTCTTGTCGTTGGACCAGTACCGCTCCGAGTCCTGTATTACTGGCGTCCGTATAAACTTCCGTTTCGGCTGATTGGTCGAAGTGGCCAAAAATCGGTGGTGACTGGAGCCGTCATTTTAGTTCGTCAATGCTTGTTGTGGTGTCACCAGTAGGTAGCGCCCCCTCCAGTCCACCCGCCGATGGCCGCCAGCCTCGGCG
>JAZHYW010010660.1:0-12092 GCA_037355805.1 Ixodes ricinus | reverse complement strand
CAACGAAACTACACACGGTGCAGTCGGCGTATCATCGAACTTTATGACCCAGATGAACAAGAAATGACAAGATGTCAAGTAATAAACCGATAACGTCCGTATAATGAACGAACCACAATGAACAAACGTATATTTGAGCCCAGCACACGTTCTATTGAATGCCTGGAAAACACATAAAGAATTGAATTAAATATGATAAGAAATATCGAAATTCGTAAAGCAAGCGTGAATTTATGCGTTTCAAAACAGGTTTCGTGACATGGCCTATACGGTTCAATCTTTCAATCAATCAATCAATCAAAATGCTTTATTTTTCTCCATTTGGAGAGGGAAGAGAGAGAAAAAAGCAACATAGCAGTTGCTTGACAGGTCTCCATCTCCCCTCAGCAGCAGCCGAGACAGCACACAAAGCAGCTAACACAAAAAGGAATGGTTTATGTAATTATTCGCTTGATATAAAACAAAAGCAAGAAAAAAAGAAAAACACCACACATCATGCACCTACACTAGCACTGAGGGCTCAACGAAAAATGAAAGCAAATATTTGTTTACCAAAGTCAAAAGTTCTATGTTCAATTCCCTCAAACGATTTAAAATACGAGGAAGAGTATTTCGCAGCATCTGAATTCCATAATTTGTTCTGGAGTGCGGCACTAGCCACGTATCGGCGCTACGTGTAGCATAAATCGTGTCTCGAATTGTAATCTGCGAGATAGACAGAAATAAGTTTTCTTTGTGATGAAAAGATTTTTTATAAGTAATACAAAGTTTATAATTATAGAAATTTGGAATCTGTACAATATTAAGTTTTTTAAACAATGGTATTGTATGGGCATCGTATGCGGCATGACATATAATACGCACAACTTTTTTTTGCAGAATTAGTATCTGCTTAAGATTTGTGGACGTTGTATTCCCCCAAACCAAGAAGCAGTAATTATAATGCACATAAAATAAAGAATGATATATAAGAAGCATTGCTGATATTGGGAGTATATGACGATGTTTGTACATAACACCTACGACCTTTGAGAGTTTTTGAGACGTATAATGTACCATTTCATCCCATAGCATGTATTGATTAAATATTACACCCAAAACTCTAACGCTTTCGACTATATGTATGTTATGGGTACCGAGGGAGAGAACGGAGGTATGAAAGCAATTTGTGTTTCTTGCTCTAAACAGAACGGCTTTAGTTTTACTACAGTTAATTTGCAAATAATTATACTCTGTCCAAGTATTTATTTATCTAGAAATTTATTCGCGGTACTTATAATCTGCTCAGTATCTGTACCTGAAAAAAATACACTGGTATCATCCACGTAAATAATAAAATGTACATTGTCATCAATATTTACTATGTCATTGACATACAAGTTAAAGAGGAGTGGTCCCAACATACTACCTTGTGGCACTCCAGCAGTTAATGGCTTCAATTCAGATCGCTTCTTATCTATTTCAACGCACTGGTACCGATACAGAAGATAACTTTTAACTATACTTAGGGATCTACCACGCACACCGTACATATAAAGCTTTTGGAGCAAAGTATTATGATTGAGGCGGTCAAAAGCCTTTGAAAAGTCTATAAATACTCCAAGTGTTAACAGCTTATTTTCTATATTGCTTAAGACTAACTCTTTTTGCTTTATTAATGCAAGTTCTGTAGATCTACCTTTTCTAAATCCATATTGAGAATCGGTAAGAATAGAATATTTCTCACAAAAACTATACAACCTGTTATGTATAATCTTTTCTAGTCCTTTAGAAAATACTGGTAGAACGGACACTGGCCTAAAATTTCCCAATTTTTTTTCCCCACCTTTCCTCGTGCTGCGCCATAGAAGATGCACTTTGTCAGAGGATGTGACCTTGCCGCTGTGCATGAAGTCGGTTCTAGCAGCGTACTAGCCGTGTTGCTGTGCACGTGTTTGAAGAATACAGTAATATACCTTATTTCGGCGCCACGCACGACCTGGATATTTTTTATGGTCTTATCGAACAAACACGCTGGCCGCGTATGTCCAAAAAGACAAATGAAAAAAAAGAAAATTAGTGGATTTAAATATTGCTGTTTGTTGCGAGCCAATTGGTGGCGAGACCGATGTCTTAAACAAGCATCGACATACCAAGGGGCTTTCTCGATGTTTGCAGTACAATGTAAAGAACCACATTGTGCCACCAGCGCTTTTGAAGTAATTACCTTTTTTTTCGCAATTGTTTATGGCATTGTTTGATAATGCCTTCTGTACGCTGCTCACGCCGGCAACACAGTGTAGCTCTCAAGTGCCAATTTTCATGTTTAGGAATTAGAGGAATAGAATGGAACGATTCAGCCATTCCAGGAGTGGGAATGGGCCCAGTGTTCACATTCCTAGGAATTGAAAGGAATTGAATTATCGAAAACTCTAATTCCCGGAATCGAATGGGAATGGAATGGGGGTGCCCATTCGGCAACACTGAAACAGACACCCCGACTGACATTGACGCGTTTTAGGAAGACACAAGCGTTCTAAAGATAACACAATTAAATGAAACAATAACTACATAAGAAATAACACAAGAGCAAGCGCTCCGAAGCAGGAAACGATTAAATTGAAGCCATAATATTGCAGCGAGTGAGTCAGCGATTTGTATCCGCCGGTCTGGTCACTAATGAGATAGAAAGGTTTATATATACCGTACACCGTGACGCTAGTATATTCTACATATCTCAAACTCCGCGAGGTGGCGACTATGTGGTGTCTGAAGATGAGGCAAACTCACGGAGCTTGCGGCCATCAACATTTCAGCAGCCTATCTGAAAAACAGAATGCCTGCAATCATCTTACCATAGCCTCCGGTTTACGGATAATGACTTGCCAATTGCGGTTGCGGATTATCGCCCCATGGGTGCGTTTTCCCCTATGCAAGACAGAAAACGTGAACGACGTGAAACACGTAATAAAATCTGTCTCGTGCATTCTGTGGTGTCTTAGGCATTTTTTGTAGTAGCTGTGTGTCGCAATTAAGCAATTAGTGGTGTTTTTTTTTACCACGATTTTTTAAGCGTCTTAAGCAGACTTGTAAAAGAAGGTGCCAGTGCTGTCATTTCCCGGAACCCCAAGAAACGCCCGAAATCATGAGAACAATTAAACGAATCTTGAGGAAAGTCTGCGTCCCAAATTCTACCTCATGTTTTTAAAGATTGTGGAGTAGGTACCTTTTTACGACGGGCAATAATGATGGCCTGTCGAGACAGGTTTTCCTTAACATCCGCCTGATTGAAGCCTCAGCAGCCTACTGAGGCTCTAATACAAGCTCAGCTTTCTTCGGGCATCTCTGTCGAAAAACGTGAATCAGAACATATTCACTTACACGGCCACTTTCGGTGGTGCTTGACTAAATGATTTACCAGCCCTCTCTCCCATCTCGAGGTAGAGACGTGTGCCTGAGGGCAAGCAGTGTACTTTCTTACGAATCGTGAGCTCCGACAGGGCAAACCCCTTGGAACATGCTCAGGGGACTTCGCAGCGTTTATAGCCCTTACTCTTTAAATGGGTTTGCGTCTGCTATGCGCCTGCTCATTGGCCTGCACGGAAAAAAAACTTTCAGCCTTCGCTGTTGCAAGAATGTGAGTGTTTATCAGCTCGTCTGTTTTGTTTGTAATTGTCGCAGGGTTATACCCACCGTCCTCTATATGTATTACCTTTTGGAACCTACAGATGTTGCTGCTCACACGCTCTAAGATATGCGTCCCGAGAGTATCGGAATCACGTAGGGCGCTGTAGTAGAAGTTTTCAGCGACCACCTATAGTCTTTATTGTATCGAAAGTGGCGTTCATGGCGATTAATATATGAAGCAGGCGCAACGGCGCCAGAGCATGTGCAAGCCAGAAATCGGGTAGGCATTGTGTCTATCCAGAATATTATGATCTGGCTGTAGCTGAAGTTACCGACGGGATAAGAATGGCGAGGCGTCTTTCTCGGAAGCCCTGCCTCTAGCACGCCTTTGTGACATTCTCAATTACTCAATTTCTAAGTGGAGTCAAAAATAATAGAAATATACTGTTCTTCTCGACCTGCAACACCTGACGGTATAACCGGTTGAATCCAATTTAAAACAAAACAAAATGAGGGCTGTAATTGGCCAAACGTTTCTTTAGTCCTTAAAGCATATTAAAAAGAAAGCAACAGGGAGGCAGCTGAACCTTGGCATTGGGACGAACTTAGAAAAATATTGCGGGAATGTAAGATTATTTGTGTTTCGTTTTTTTCCCCTTTGGTATTAAGTTATTGATTGTTGTTCCGCTTGCTCTTGCCTCCTTTCTTCGGTGTTCTTGACGACAAAGAAGTAGTCTTTTTTTAATTTTTGACATTCTACAGATCATTGGCGGCGCGTGCGCCCAAGGCGCACGGGACGCTGAAGAGTGTCGCCCAGGCTTGAAACAAGGCGAGGAATGCGTCCCCTATGTTTTTCCCCCTATCACTGAATATAGTGAATAACAATAAAAAAGAAAAAGAAATAATCCGATGAAAAAAGATAATCTCACTGCCACACTTTGCATGCGTCTAAACTCCTACAGAATGGGCAAGTTCCGTCATTTTTCCGCCTCGTTACTGTAAGCCTCTTGGCCTAATTAACTTTGAGTTGTCCCACCTCCAGCTCACGATAAAGTTGGGAGCACAGAAATGTTTCCCAGCTGTTTTTGTCTGTGTTAGTTGCGATAGACAATCACACTAAATAGTTTCTGGTAGGCTTAATCTAGAGAGTTCAAGAGCATAGCACTTAGCCTTCCGAGAAAATTAACATCGATGTGATGGGCTGTACGGTGTAACCCGCGGGACTAATCGTAAACTAAACAAGAATAATGTCACACTTCGACAGTCTTCGTCGTAGTAAATATGGTGGAAGGTCAAACAAATTACCGGTGACTTACACCTCGAGGTCTCGACGGCTTTTAATACCTGCCCGACTCCCGCGTTCTATTCAGAAGGATCCAAACTGTTCGAGCCATAGTGCCGGAACCCGTCAAGAGCAATGATAAATATTTGTTTAAACATTGCGAACTTCAATTTTGGGTAAATAAACGTCCCACGATATTCAAAAGGGCCCGCAATCCAAAAGCTTCCACGATAGTTATTCGTATCCGCCAGTGTTCACAAAAAGTGAGCATACATTGCATGCCAAGACTACTTAAATGTTTCACTTGACCACGGCTCAGTTAAGATAGAGAATAATGTGATGCGTGAGCATAAGGAAAGGTCTCGGATAAAATCAGGCGGTTTGTGCCCAGGACATGACGAGCGTCAATGTTTATTCGTAACCTTTTGAAAAGTGTCTGTAATGTAAAATACTCATTTTGTTTTATTATTATTTATTCATACTGCTCGCCTTTTTCAAGGCTTTGGCAGGAGTGGTACAACATAAATTCAAACATACATTGCTCGGTTACATAAAATCAACAGCGTCGGCAGTGCCCCGCAGCACTGCAGCATTTAATACAAGCATCAATTCACACCAAAATAAACACAAGCGTGCAAAAATAAAAGTGAAAATGCAGTTATTTCAAAAATAGAACAGGATCGGAGTCACACGACTGAAGGAACAGCAAGGCAAACGTGCAACCATTTTTTGACAGAATCATATCTACTAGGTTCGCGACAAGAACCGTGACAACGGTTCTTGTCGCGTTTCTATTTCTTTATTATCGGTTATATTTTAAATATTAACGAGTTTATTCAGGGAATTTACTTGTTTTGCGCATATAGCGATACTTTTTGTCTTAATATACAACAACATATTTCAAGCTTGCTCGTTTATGCTTTTGTTTTCAGAGAACATGCATCTTCAGGGTGAGTAAAAAACAGCTTCCCACACTTTGGGTCGACGAGAGCTTTTGAATAATAAAGTAAAGTACACATTGCGGGAGTTTTTTTCTGCTTCCATTCTAATTTCCTCGCACTCTGTGGTATCCCAGATATTGCAGACTTTATCTCGGTTACTATATGCGCAGAGAGCTTAAGAAGCGTGGGGCGGGGCTAAATATTTTGCAAACGTTTTGTGACTGTCTCTTGTATCGCTAGCATTTTTTGTCGCGATAATATTGACTGAGGAGTAATTTTAAATTCGGGACTCGCCAGACCCCCGCCTTTTTAAAGCTGTCAGTGAACACACACTGCTAGAACTGCTTTGTCTCTATGCAAGTTCAATCTTTCGTTGCACTACACCTACTGAAAGAGTCGGACTTACTCCGAAGGATCAGATAGTATGAATTGCACCTCTTATGGTGTTTAAAATAAAGATCCGCAGCTTACTATGCAAATGTTAATATTAATTTACTATTTGCCAATAATAAAATAATTAACTGCGAAATTATTCCCAAATCTCTATAATGCGTGTACTGCGGTATTTAGGAACTAATCCTTTAAACTAGTTTAGAGAAAATTAAACAATCAATTGTCCAGAGAAAGTAAAACTATTTTAATGAATTTCCCTGCTAAACTTACCACAAACAGTTACTTGATACGGACGTTACGTAACGTGAATTGTTTTCGCTAAATTTATTAAAAAAAGAATTAGTCTAGTATAGGTCACGCAACGTCATGGCACGTGACAGTAGAGCGGGGCAAGTGAAATTGGTTGTCTCGTGACGCATGGTCATGCGATATTTTGGGGCCCGCTAAATTTAGCGGCATATGCACAGAATGGCACTTTAACGGAAAACATATTTGATGAGGGGCTCATCTAAAAACATTATGTTTAAATATATATATATATATATATATATATATATATATATATATATATATATATATATATATATATATAAAACTCTGCAGTGTCCAGTCGGGAGCTAATAAAGTCCAAGGTATACAGTCGACGTGTATGCCACTTGTGCTTCGTATATTTGATGCCAAATTTATACATCTTTGGAATTAGCTACGCCTTCGCTTGATTGAAAGCGGTCCTGGTACGAGTTTGTCATCAGGTTAACCAGGATCAGAAAAAAAGCATCTGCTTTGAGTTTTGCAAATTACACTTCAAGGTAATGTCTAAATGCTCACCAGAAACGAAAGAAATTCACCAGTGACAAGCCACCCTTACGGAACTTGGCTGAACGCCTTTGCAATGTATGGTTCCCCGGTTGTTTCCGGTATAAACATAAAACCTCAAAGTGCTGTGCCCGAACAAAGTACGTGTTTTTGTACTAATTATGTACTTCATTTTTAATAAATCGCATAAATTAGCTTTTATATATTACTACCGTTCTTTTAAGCACAAAAGTACAATTAATCGCTAGCTATTTTTTTAGAGAAATATCAAAGAAAACACTAGTGTTGATCATGAATTAGGAACAAAAACTAAACGTCTATTTGTGAGATCCTAGTTAAGCTTTCTTTAATTAGAACGGAAGAAATGTGCTTGTGAGCTTACTTATCAGACAACGCAGGGATCGAGAGCGAATTCAAAACTTTCCTTACCCACTTTTCTTGTTAAATCAAATATTCATATACCGCGACACAAATACTGCTTCGATTCATGCAGGTCGTAAGGCACAATTGTTTTGTTGTTGTAACTCTTTATTAAAGAAGATTGCTCCTCGATGATAAAATATCAAGACTTCCACCTTCCAGGCACAATTTTGTGTTCAAATGTAGTGTTACAGCATGATAAACCTATTTTCTTTAATATTTTCTCTAACTGGGAGAGATTCGGTCATTCGTTACCGAATATGTGTTTTGCTCATAAAAATTTACCTGGATGGTCAAAAACCTTCGTTTTATTTTACGTTACGTACTCCGTGTAAATATTTGTCAATTATAAATTAATATCTAAAATGGGGAAGCGTAAACGTTTAAAAATTCAAAGTCGAACAAAAATACAAGAGTTGGCATGCGTGTCAATTGACATATTCAAAAACTCTTGTCATTTTGTTCAAATGACATTTTGTCCTCCTGATTTTTTTTCTCGATCTAAGAGATACTTACATTTTCTGCGCCAGTGTCAGCTATTACATTAATGATAATTATAACCAACCCGTGTGCACAGTCACTGCCATTCCGTAACCACAATTATCAGCGTTGTGAAACTTAGAATATGTGGCAGCAACCTGATCTAAAAGTTAAAACTTTGATTTAAGAGGTATGAACATGCTAGAAAATACAGAGCGGCGCCCCGCCGCTGAGTGACGTAAAGCGCTGTCCAAACAGCACATTTAAAAACGCGTAAAGCGACACTCAGCCGCCACAAAAAAAGATATAAAAAATGTCCACCTTCGTCCGCATTTTTATATGATGAAAGTGTTTTTTTCCCCGATTACTTTTGTGTTTTTCACGAAGGCCTGGAGCATGCAGGCTAATGGCGTGTGTCCTGATAGCCACTCCAACGCTATGTTGGCTGGCAGTCAATCGCTCATGGACTCTACTACTGTTGAAGTCTAATGCCGAAAATTTAAACGCAAAAGATACGAGGGCACGGCAGAACAGATGAACAGGTACCGAAGTAAACAAAAAAAGCACAGGAGGCGAAGAGGAGGGCCGAGATGTTTTCAAGGTGGACGTCCAAGGAAAAGACGGACAGTCCGACAACTTTAAGTTCATTTGGCGGAAAAATGTCGCTTCATGCGATGTAAAGATACCTGTTTAGACACTCCTAACGGGCTGGCCTGCAAATTTCTGTTCAACAATGGTAAAAAGTCTTCTCGACTTCCTTTCATTGCCCAGTCTCCCACTCCAATCTCGACGGCGGAGGTACTTCTTTTGGTGCTGATTTTGGGGATGGATAACCCGGGAGGCAGAGCAGGCTAAATTTCAATTGTTTTGTAATTGAATTCCATTGCAAACTATTTTGCTTAAGACAACTGGACTGCAATAAATGATATTACAAATTACTACAATACAAAAGTAATCAATTACGATTATACATTAAAGAAAAATAAATAAATTATTTCGAACTACTGTTTTTTTAATATTGTAGAAGGCGAGGTATATACAATTTATTTGCATATAATCTGTAATAAAAAGCTGCTTACAGTCAAGCAGAGCCGACTAGAATCCCCTGTTACATCTCAGGAGCAGTTGAGCTTCAAAACTTGTGTCGTACAGATATCCTCTGTTGAAGGATAACGTGTCTCTGGCCATGCTGAACGATCTCTCAGCGGGCGCCGCCGCGGGAGTCCAGTGTTAAAATGGACGAAGATGTACTTTATTATTGAGAAGCTCTGAAAAAACAAATTCTGCAGTCTCGCTTTGCGTCCAGTGCTGAAACTCGTCAGCCACAGGACCATGGGCTCCTGTCAACTATGTTTAAAAAAAAACTAAAAGAAAGCAAACGTCGTTTGGGTTTTAAACTTTTCGAGGTTTGGGTCGATTTCCATGCGTTCTTATATGGGAAGTGATGCATCATACTGGCACTGCACCAGTTTCTAATTGTTTTTCTTAGCTTCGACTTCTTTTTTTACCAGCCATGCTAGATAGAACTTCGGATATGTGGCGGGTGCAATCATGTTGTCCGGGTCTTGAAGTTGCTTTGAGAACCTGAATGAATGTTATGATCGCCGA
Source organism: Ixodes ricinus (assembly GCA_037355805.1). NCBI lineage: Eukaryota > Metazoa > Arthropoda > Arachnida > Ixodida > Ixodidae > Ixodes > Ixodes ricinus. The sequence goes on along the minus strand of JAZHYW010010660.1, from coordinate 2,546 downwards.
GGAAGACACATGTACAAGGTGATTGCTCCCGCGGTTATTCAGCAAATGATGCGCGGGCTGCTCACTACAGCGTTAGTAAGTCACTCGTCGCACACATGATTTCATTTCGTATTTTTATTTAGACAGTTCTTTAGCGTATACAGAAACCGTCAAAATATTTAGTGCAATCGCCTCGAAGTATAAGCGAAGTGATCCTTCATAATGCACATAAAAGAAAACACAGTTCTGAACGTAACTTTTTGCAGGGCCGATTTTTAGAACATCAAAAGGGGCCTCCAAAACTGCAGCTCTTACCTCTAGTGTAGAGCATATACTTCTGTACCTGAACAATGTCCAAGGACTGTGCCACTGGTTTAAAAAAAAATGAAAGAGGTTTACAATTTTCCGTAATACCGAATTAGAGCGCAGCTCTTGAGGAGGAGGAGAGGGGACAAAGTTGAGAGTAAGCCCATCCTCCCCATCCGTACCCTCTTCTCCACCTCTCCTGCTCCCTCCCATTTAGCGAAAAATTTTCGCTAAAATTCGCGGTAAATTTAGCAGAAAATGGTGCTAAATTTTCCCGCTCAATTTAGAGGGAAAAATGCCTTCTAAATTTAGCAGGAATTTACGAACATTTCTCGCTTTAAATTTGGCGGGAAATTTAGTGAAACATCCTCCGATAAATTTAACGGGGAATTTGAATTGGTGTTGGGGTCACTTAACATCAATTTTCCCGCTAAATTTAGCCCGAATATTTTTTCGCAATTTTGCAGATAAATGTTTCCGGAAGATTTAGCGCACCAATTTTACCCTCGTGATGTCACACGTGACGTAACATGTGACGTCATTATGGGAGATGTCTCATGATGCAACGCGTGGTTACACCGACGGCGACTGTGACGCCACTCAACCAGGAAACGAGAGCCTAATAGCTGCACTCTATTTTCTCTAAAAAAACCAAGAGGCGTAACCATAGCAGCGGCGCTGCTATGTTTACGCCGCTCGGTGTCGCGACGCGAGTCAATATTTGCTTGCGTTTTCATCCACGCTTAAACTTGTAGCAACCACCTTTGGCGTCGCTGCCGAGTGATGGAAAGATAGTGCGCCGCTCGGACAAACCAAGAACAGCCAGTGACAGGTGAAGAGTTTTAGGGAAGCTCCGCCCACCTCTTCCCATTTAGGCGGAGCTAACACTGAGTTCGCCTCAACTCAAGCGATTGAGTTGAGGCGAAAGGGGTGGGGGAGTTTCTGCGGGAGTGTTTGCATGTCACAGGCTATAGTACATACAGTTGAATAAAGCAGAGCTACATTATTTCACGTCGTGGGCGACGATATGACAGACGAAGGAACGTGCTGTCCGCTTGTTTTCAATGCAAGAAGGGTGTTTGGCTGGCATTCGGTGGCGTAACACATTCTCCATATATTAGCGACACGAGTGTTGTGCGTGACAAATATGTGTGCATGTTATCACATAAACACTTGTGCCTTGAATACCACCTGCCACGACTTCAGCTGTGCAGTGGCTTGAGCTGCTAGAACTGCCGCCCTGCCTATGCGTCCTTGGCTGTTTCCCTTGACAAGATATTCCTTTTATTAATCAAAATCAAAATTTCCGAGTGCAAAGAATGTTGCATACAGAGAGTAATCCACCGTTGAAATATAAATCTAATTGATTGTATGCGGCCTTCGCATGTCCCAAGCTTTGTTTGTGTAGCCTTCTACGCTTAATGTTTGTAAGCATTTGTGCATGCATGGTGCTACAAACGTTCAAAACAAAGAAATTTCCTGCCCTTTATCCAACTAATAATATCAAGCGCTTAATCAAGCTCTATTTCACTAGGATGTAATCGATTTTTAGGTTGTTAATCTTGCTTAATATTACGTCCATCTAATAAGCACTGTATTAGAAATTGAACATAACAATTGTGTGAGGCAGGTCAATGAATATTGTATAATCTTTAAAAGTAGGCTGATACGTAGCAACGTTTCTGCTTGCATGTGTGTCAGCTTCATTTACTGGCGTATTTTGGATTATAATGTCGTAGGCATTAGCTATCTAGAGTGAGCCGAACGCGAGACTTCTAAGGATGCGCGGCACATAAAGAAAAACTTACATGTTACCTTCCTTTCAACTCAACAGCAAAATCACACACGCACCGAGGAGCGTGCTGCGGGTGCAAATACACACGCCAGGCGTGATGGCTTTCACAAATATAAATAATTGTTTTATGGCAAATATTTAAAACAAATGCAATTTCATGGTAATTCGTCAACGTTTTCTTTTGGTACGATTTTTTTATTCAAGATTTAATTTCATAGCTATTGTTCTATAGTCTACTGTGTGTCGCTTCTGGCTAGGTATTAAGTTATTTGTTTCACACTTTTCTAGGGCGTTTTTTTAAATTGTGGCTAATTACTTAAACAACCATTTGCGTCGCGATGTGTGAAAAGATACGCGACCAACTGCGTGTCTTATTCCAATGATATTCTGCGACCTGTACATCGCACGGAGGTGCTGACAGCGACGTCTAGAAAGGACGTCGCTGTCGCACCCTGTATCCGGGCTG
>JAZHYW010010659.1:0-21850 GCA_037355805.1 Ixodes ricinus | reverse complement strand
ACTAAACTATAAAATATTGTAAATTAAATGGCATAAATAACCTGATGTTATACATTAAAAGAAAACGCTCATCAAGGTAATGCAAAGTTTTGTGAAATGTGAATTACAGGAACGCTCAGACTGAAAACTAATATTAATATATATTACAGTGTCAAGAAAAAGCATTTTGTTTGCTTTGTATTTTTTAGGGGCGGGGGGGATAGGGGTAAAGTTTGAGTTTAAGAATGATTAATAAAACATCCGTCGACAAAACACGTTGAACAATCTGCATGAAATGCTTTGCTAAAAATGTCTGCGAGCTCTACTTACCGCAAATGACGCCGATAGCAGACTACTACAATTTACTAATGGAAACATTTGAGTGACTAGACTCATATTTTCGAACTTGATAGCAGCTCAGCAACAATGAGAGCAGCGAACATGAGCAGCGTTTGAGTGTAGCCGTCGTCTATAAATCAGAATTACTGTTGCAATGGCCATCAGTGGCTTTCGCCGTTTATTACATTTCTTTGTTATCCTCAAGCTCTGATCTAAAGCAAGGAAGAAATGACTTTTTTTGGAGTTCGTATACATAAGCTTTCGTAGTGAGCAGAGTAGTGAGTTCATCGATCTGAAAATCCAAATTTATGCTTTAAAGCCACTCTTCACGCCTGCAGGAGCATAGCTCCGACAAATGCGGCTGGTTGTTTGCTGTTGTTCTTTCCGTTATTATTTTGGCGACCACGTCGCACTTGATTATAAATTTGCACTAAATATTTGGTTGAGAAATTTATAAAATGTGCAATGCAACACGCAAGCTAATAAAATTGTATATATACTTTTCCCGTTGAATTTAGTTTCATGAACAAGCACGCCCATGCATCATTTCGGCTCTGCGGATGTCACCTAATTATCACGAAGTTTTTATTACAATATGCACACTAAATACGCCTGCAGGCGTCGAAGGTCCGTGTTGTCACTTTGAGGTCCCAGAGTAGATAATATGATAGATAATTTGCAGGTCAGCGTTTACAACGAACTCTGCATATGCAAACTTGTTACCAGATATCTAATTCTTAAAAAAGACTAAATGCCAAAAAATATCTTCCTTATATAAAAAAACAAAAAACATCGCTTTTTCGGATTTTTTTTTAAGGAATCAGCGAAATTATGAATATTTTGAAGCAAGCATTTACATGAGCCTGCAGAAAATACCTGTTTGGTTTAACGAATTATCTGGGATACGATAGTTTTATGATTTAATGGCTCTGGAAGTGAAAAGCAAGCTAGTATTTGTGAGCGCGTTCATATATGGACATTGGTTTTCCTATGTTTGTGTTCAGACGCTAAACACGTCAGGCGCTCCAGGCATAACTGCACTTGGGTCAGTCCTTTACGAATTTTTACTCCATACGACGACGGACTTTGTAGGAATTAATGATATAATGCCTTTTACAAAATGAAAGAACATGAGCATGGTTTCATAGTGGCTAATCAGCGGCTAGTGGCTATTGGGGTTCCCGGTGATCGTAGTGAGGTTTGCCTGCGAAGCACTGGGTCTACGTTTGACACGTGATCGATTTCGGAGAACAAGCAGCGCAGCGACGCGTGGAATGTCCTCCAATAACAATTGAAACGTGTTAGCCATTAGCCAAGAAAAATTTAGCTCCATGAACTTAGACTTTTTTCGCTATATTTTGAAATCTAAAAGAAACGGAAAGGCTGTGTCAGGAGTACGTGTTCTTGTTTTTCGATTATTCAAATTTCAAGTTATTCACAATGTCACACACGTTTGGTTACGCATCTCGTTTTGTAGCAGCGTTCATAAATATCCTTAAAAAGCTAAATCAATTTCCCTACATTATATTAAATGCAGAATACCATGCGACCCAGAACTGCCGAGCAAATAACAAAGCTAATACCGTGACTTAGTTTTCTCTTGTATTTCTAACAAATACATTGTCTTTAACAAAGGCGTGTTCATACTCTCAATACTGCAGGCAAAGTACAGCCTTGCTTCAGTGTACGGCACCATGGGTCCTCCGGGCTACGCTGCTGATGGTTGCTGTGGTGGTTATCACGGAGGTCACGTGGTAGATTTGGCCGACCAGTTTTGCGAACTCAGTCTCGGCCTGGACCATAAGCTTGTCAAAAAACCGCCTCCAAACTATTTCTGTCATGTCTGCTTCCACGAGGGACACTATATCAAGGACTGCCCTGAGGTAATATTGAATTTTCATCTTTCGCTTTGCCTAATTATTTGAAGTACGGTTCATCCAGGAATCCTACGGCATGTGCGCATAAGACGGAAGCAAATTAATTTCATTCAACTTACCAAAATTCAACTCCTCAAATTAAAGTTTATGGGCATTTCGAGTTCAGGAATAATTAGGTTTTAGAATTAAACATTTAATTTGCAACAGTGGCAGGTTGCGCTTAAGACATTTTGATAACTCATTGAATTTGTCGGTTTCCTCAAATAGTTCAGCAGAACTTAAATTAACAATTCAGTTATGAAACAATAACCTGCTTTTGTTATAACATGTAGTCGCAAGTCAGGTCTCTTAAATAGCATAATACAAGTGCTTCGTATTACTACCATATGTTACAAAAGCACTCGAGATATTTACGGCACTTGCAAATGTAGGCTGAAAGATCAGAAATGAGGAGAGGGAATACTTTTACTGAAGTTTGAAGCGGGATCGATTATTTTCAGTGAGTTATTTTGCTTGGAATAATTGCTTAAGACCTGCAGCCGTTAAAATATCCCGCGTGCTTCTTATATTCTAGCTACGAAACGTGACATAACTTTCTCCTTGTTAATATTTAATGAAAACTGCTGGAACGTTGAATGTACTTTTCATTTTAATACTAAGCAAAACTCCAGTCTTCCTGTAATTATTGACCAGTTGTGGAACTACGTCTTTGCATAGAAAACAAAATCAAATGTTGTACAAGCCTCGGCGGTGTTGTCTGTCTAAGAATGATCCGCATTCAGTGTCTCGAAATTTATTTTTTCAACCTAGTCAGAATTAATTAACTTCTGCTTTACAATTGTTCTTCCTGTAGGCTAGACCCAAAGGAGAGGGACTGACGACATACCAGGGTAAGAAGCGCTGCTTCGGCGAGTATAAGTGCACCAAGTGCAAGCGAAAGTGGATGAGCGGCAACAGATGGGCCAACATGGAACAGAAGTGCATCAATCGCCACATCAACGCCTACCCGCACAAACAGGTCAGATTAAGAACCTTTACGAGGCAAAGCCTGTGAAAAAGCATGATCGCCCCGTGAATGGGAGCTCGAGCTTCATTTGATGACTTTTATTCGTAAGGGTCCTATACTTATTTTGTGCAGCACAATTTCTCTTTTGACTGAAAAGGAAAGCCCATAATTCAACCATTTTTATTGGTGGACTGCAGACTGGTCACCCTAAAAATTTAAAATTAAATCATGTGCGGGTCGCGGCGAAGTACTATCCAAAAACTACAAAATAACAAAACGAGGCAACGTGTTCTTCATTTTAAACAGGGTCTGGAAGCTCATCAATTTAGGAGATGGTGGTTGAGAGATATCTCAAAGCACTAACCAGCACAATTCAGCCTTCCCACAGCATGTTGATTGAAAAGCAATTAACTGTAGGCTAACAACAGTACAAAACAAATGAGACGAGAAACTTCCAGTGGAAGAAAATGCAAATTGTTTTATTGTCTTCTGGGGTGTTTTGTATATTTTTAACCTTGACCAAAATAATGAGAGAATTTTATGTTAGGGCATCACACATGTTAAGAATTTTGCGTCCCAAATCCTACATGTGGCCCTTGAACCAATTATTCTATTTAATAATAAGTGTATGTTGCACTGTACTTTTTATAGTTTATTTTCACAGGCAATTAAGCTTCTTTAAAACAGCAAGCAGTCAAGAGTGAGATGATATTAAACTAGAGAACCGGCTCAGCTAATAAAACAAGTAAAGTTGTTTTCGGAAACTCACTAAGTTATTCGATCAATTTAAAGGGGTATTTTTTTTATTTCCGGGCAAGACAAAAGATGTCTCAGTTTTTTATGAGCGAAAGAAGGAACAACACTCTGAATAGGCTGAGGACTAAATACTTCGCAACAAGTTAGTTTTATGGCCTGTACTTCAGAGTCGCAATTTTGCGAAATTCCGGGCTCGCGAACAATCCACTGTTATTCTTTTTATAAAATATATGCTTTTGTATACTCACGTTCTTCTGCACCATCCCAAGTTGAAAGCGACTTTAGACTTTTTTGTATTAGGACAAGAATTCGCAGATTTAATCTCTTCACTATGTACACAGACAAAATAAATTATTGAAGTAAGATGACTTTATAGTACTCCTTTTGGGGGATATTTGTAGATACGTTGCTACTGCTAATTACTAAAATGTATCACTTAGCGGTTGATTCATCTTTTTTCGAGTCCGTATTTTGTTTGCGGTTGCCGAAAATTATAAGGGTTTTAACGTTTTCTCATTGTGGTTCCGACTCCAGTTTGAGTCGCTGCTTGCAATGGGATTACTACGAATGATAAATTTTATCAAGGCACATTTGACGAGTTTATTGTTCATCGTCCAGTCAATGTCGTTTGAAGGTGAAAATGTCATTATGAGGCTCCTACGTTTTATTTTCGAATGTTTCAGATTGACGCTTTTTTGTATGAAATGAAAGATATTTGGTTTATTGCGGATGCACTGTTGAGAAAAATTACTTAAAAACAATATAAGACATAGTTACGGAACACTCCGTGAACATGAAGTGAAGCTGACAACTGTACGTTTTTGTTTTTGTTTTTGATACCCTCAAATTGAATGACACCCAGTTTCCATATGTGTTTCTTGTCTGAAATTAATTATAAGATTTTATCTTTTCCCAGCTCTGCAGCTTAGTCTTATCACTTATTCATATATCGTTTTTGTTCCCTGACAATTATTCGACTTCAAACCATCACGTTCTATTTGGGACGCGTAGTATGAACAAACCAGGTTTTGATTTTATTCCGAGTGTTTACACAATACCTTATTCCGCCTTTCGCAAGACTAGGTTATGTTTAACAAGGTTTTACGAAATGAAACTATTTTAAAGAGCAGTGTGTTAAGCCTAAAAATCATGTAAGAAAATCAATCGCTCTATAACTGGTGACCCGAGCTATCAATTCCGAACGTGCTATCGTGCTTTATCGTCCAAGCACAATAGTCGCAAATGCAGGTTCCAGGTTAAAAAATTAGTAAAATATATTCTTGGAAAAAAAATGTATGACTGGTTCGTTTCAGTGAGGCCCAATTCACGAGACAGGAAAAGAAAAACTTGTTAGCGGCGGTTTATAAAATGTTTAATTATATCTTTGTTTCGTTTTTGAGGCTCGAATTGTCTTGGTTCTGGAACTCGTATGTAGTCTCTCCCAAAAAGGCATTCACAGTTGCGAGGTTTATCTGAAAAGACAGAATTAGGAGAATGAAGGTGTCAATGAATGTCAATGAATGTGTCAACCACATTATGCAATTTTAATACAATATATAATAATGTATTGCTCGAATGAACAAACGCCGACAATTGGTTTTCACTAATCGCACTTACTGTAGTGTCATGTTCAGATGAGATGAAGCCGAGCTTCCTCCACAACGCGAGGAACGTGTCGCTGGACAAATGAATGTGCTGCTTGTATGTCCGTCGTCCACCTTCAAAGAGAGAGGAGTGAATAATGACTGTGTCGTTTGTCATATGCCAAAACATAAGGCAATTATGTGAACGAACAGGTGCTTTGTTACGTATGTAAGCAGTGAAATGTGTGTATACATAGACAAATATCCTTTTTGTGTTTACATCAACCTCACAAAGAAATAAATAAAAAAATACACAAAACCTGCACTTTCCACGTTTTGAAAATAAAGCGTGAAATGCTCGAGTACCTACATTGAGTGTTCCATTCCACATCCGGTTTGGTAACGTCCTAGGTTTTGGGCTCATATTTGAGTGGCACAAAGTAAAGTTAACGATCGAGCACGGCTCTATATTGATAGTATACTACACCTTCGCTTTACTAAGAGGCTGTGGTCTTCCAGGTATCACCGGCCCCACCTTAGATGGTTGATGCCGAAAGGCACAATCTATTGCATTCTGCTTGCCGTTTGTAGTTTTCGTTTTCTCGCGCTATTGTATTACTATTAGATGTAAGCATAGTTACCCGTTAGGAGGCTGATGGCAAGTCCTATTGCGATAGTTAAAATGGCGCTAATGAGGTTGCTCCAATACGTGGACATCTGGGAGAGGAAGAAGCCGCCAGTTGATCTGCGATAAATTAAAGTACACTCTCAGAAACCGGAAACCTCAGAAACTCTCAAAAAGCTTTAATATTTCCAACACATAGCCCCGTCACTCGCTAATGTCACCCAGTGGATTGCCGCGATTGGATCTCCCAAGCGCTTTGCTGGAAAGCAGATGATGCAGATTCGTTAGAGCGCGTGAAAATCGGATGCCAAGTTTGATGTTTGCTTCACTTTAAGGTACCAAGCAAATTTTAGTTACGATAGAAGATATCGAGTATATAAAGCGAAAAGCAGGTACGGTTCAACGCAGAGGACAATATAGGCTGCCTATATGTTACAAAATGCATAGACATTTGTGCATTTATTAAACGAACCAAAAAAGATACAGTATTTTTTTGTCTTTTTTGTGGTGAGCGCACAATTAAGAGGAGAAAAAATAGAACTTACACTCGCTATTGAGACACGAGCGATATTTTGTAACCTGTCGAGTGATTGTTAGAGAATTTTGATCTACATATTGAAAAATATTTTTTTTTAGGAATGTGAGAATGCCTGGTATGAGCGTGTTGCAGCTTGGATGTAATATGCATGTGAATGCGAACAAAACACCCACAAAAGTTCGAAATATTATAAAAGAGTCAACGTACGCCTGCTATTTAGCCATGAATTGCTAAGAATTCATCGAGTATTATCTAGATAGGAAAAATAACTGTCTCAACAATATGATTATGCTATTATGCTCTAATATTTTGGACTCTGATAACAGAAAACGTGTGCGCTCTTCTACATGTTAATATTATTACCACCTGCTGAAATTTATCGTATCGTCATACAAAACGGCGCTTTAAGCACTCATGGTACACGATACCTGAGATGTTTCTAAAGGTGCAGCTCCACCTAATTATTTTAGACGTACTAAATAAATCTCGAGGTATTTATTGTGACCGAACGAAGAAAAGCACAAAAGGTGCAGAATTCATTTGTAATGCGGATGGTTTTTGTTGCGGTCCTGCACCCTGTGCTCTTCTTTGCCAGCAAGATATTTATTGACATAAAGGAAGTAATGTCATCGGCCTTGTTTTTGCGGCTCTCACTCTAAACAATTTATACAAAGTGACTGATTACGGAAGCCCTTAATAAAATACGGCTATTCGCGTTGAATTTACTGTCGCTTTTATGTTTTTGGTATAATTTGCTAGTAGTCAGAATCTTGTGTGCGCTCTTTTACATGTTAATATTATTACCACCTAGCTAACTAGCTAGGTGGTAATTTTATTACCACCAAACTAACTACCTGAACCCAGCTAGTTAGTTGACGAAACCATGATGGTATATATGTCAACCCACAAACTTATGATTCGGTATATACGCCGTCTATGCTCTGGCAGGAGAGTAGAAAAAATCGTCGCCTCTATGACACACAGGTCGGTGTTTCAGCCCACGTAAGAGCCGACTTGTTACACCCCTGGCATTCTGACATCCTTCCGACTTCCCGGTGTTCAGCTATTAAAATTAAAACCGTGATGTGGAGGGGTGAGAGTAAATTATTTACAGCACCTTCGTGTATTCTACGTTGTCGATGGTGATTTTTGTGCACATTGCAAATTATTTAGAGTTATGAAAGTCAACCCATACGTTTGACGTCTCTACTTTATCTGTAGAATCACAGATTCTTGTGTTTTTTAAAGACTGTTCGTCCCACAAACAGGAACTGTTCAGACCACATTTTCAATGTCGGGAAATATTTTGGCCTGATATTTGTTTCTAAAAAATACAAGCCATTCGCTTTTGTTTTATTGTCCCTAACAGAAAAAGTTGTTTTATTTCCGAACTTATAGAATCAACTCTAGTTTTCGCTACATTAAAAAAAAATGCTTCCTCTACTAACGGCGTTGAGAGCATTCAAGAGCACGCGATTATTTGACTGAACTGGCAAAATTGCTGCTGCGAAGCCTCCCGCTACCAACCGTCTTGGAAAGCTATTATCTGGCGGTAAAGGAGGAAAATTGATTTCAACGTGCCACTCAGGCGTTCTTCATTTGTGGTCCAGAACACAGCCCATTTTGAAATTCCTTCCGTTAACACAATTTCTCAGCACCTTCAACGAAGCCCCCGTGACACACAGTCTGCACTTGAAAATGCCGCGCGCAATATGACCTTCGAGGTGATCAATCAATGCCTTCGGGGAGGGGGGGGCGCTGATGGCGGTGCGTTTTTAATTTTGTGGAGCCAGAAGAAAGCTCCAGGGCGCGCATAAATCAATAAGTACAAATAAGGTTTAGCAAAATTTATGTTTACATTCAGTTCAGATGTAGTAGCTTTCTTATTCTAGCATTAAATCTAGTACCACGGTCAATCGATTCCCTCTCTCGCTCTCCCAAGAGCGGCCTGCTCTTGGGTTCTTAAATTCTTCGATCAAACCGTGACGGATACTGCGTTGCTGCATATTGGTGAAACCGCGAAAACCTAAGCCGCGGCGGGAGCATTGAACGCGACATGAGTAAAGGCCTATTCACTGCTCATCTGCGTTTATCATCGCTCGCGTTAGTAGCCTAACTTCTCGGTCGCTTCGTAGAGCCATTTTAACAGTTGTTACGTTTTCACGTAAATTACGGATCACGCAAAGGTTAAAAACCACACCGTGCCGTTTTGCAAATCAAGTGTGGCAAAAAAACCAAATCTCCAAACCCAAAAGCTGTTGCCTCAAAACATTTTCAAGATGCCTTGTTACGAAACAATTCACGCCAAACCGCTGACAAAGGGACCAGTTGAAGCCAAGATTGAGGGCTGCTGTGTGCTCACTGTCAATGACTCAATAAACACTGAAACAAAGCAAGCCCGATCCGTTTCGGATATGACAGCACCATATTTTTTATCGTTATACGTTTTGACATTTCAATACGAAACAATATATAGTAATAGAAAAATTGCATGCGTGGAGTGTGTTCAGTTTATGATTAATGAATTATAAACAGTAATAAAACAAAATCCGTTGTATTCAGATAGACGGGTGATCAGGTTCTTTCCTAAACTGATGCTGTTCAAACATTCTATATATCTTCAAGGGCTTCAATGTATTTAATAACAAAAAAATGTGGTGAGGCGAAACGTTTGAAATTATACATAAAGATATTAAAGATGGTAGATATAAGTTTCAAGTATAAAATATTGCATAGGTTTTTACTTGTTTGTAATGCGAAATTAGAGCGCAGCTCTTGAGGTATTTCAGTTTTTCAATATACAGTGCTACAAAATTTAAGAGAAATGTATATATATATATATATATATATATATATATATATATATATATATATATTGATTCTTTTATCTTTCCGTTAGGGGGTAGGTGAGAGAGGAAGAGGGAGGTAAGTTGAGGGCCCTGATTCGTGGCGGCAGTTATGTCGAGAAAGAAGGCAAGAGAGGAGAAGGAGGGTACGGTGGACGCCCCTTTTTGTCGGCAGGGAGAGGCGTGAAGCCGCGCTCCGTTAAGCCGCGGCCTGTGACGTCCCATAATGCAACGCGCGCAGTATTGCATTTTGGGACGTCAAAAACCTACAAAGCGATTTTGCTTCTCCGCTAAATTAGCGCGGAAGGTGAAGCGATGTATAGGTCTATGATGTCCCATGATGCAAAGCGCGCAGTGCTGCATTATGGACTTTAGGGCGCCCGTTCCTGCATAGAGCTGTTACGCCGACGACGACGACAACGGCGATGCCGCTTTATGTGGAAACGGGCGCCTAAAAGCTGCCGTTTAACATACATTGCTCTCGTCTGTGATCATTCTTATGTATATCCATTTGCGCTATATCTGCTTTAAGTAGTGTTTCTTGGTACGGGGACACATCAACGTTCCAGATACCCGCCCATATATCACACAAAAAGACTTATCTGTCTAATATGCAATTATATGCATAATGGCCATACAGCGCTATTATGTAAAGGAAAAATAACAGGTAATGTTCAAATCACATACTTCTATAATTTAAAATTGGTCTACCATTATGGCTTTGAACAATACAGATAGTAATTTACTTCCACTGGCTGGAATTAGAAAGTACTTTGCTTGCCGCTCTCCATTCTGTTATCTGGAAGGCTGTATTATCCAGAAAAACGTTCGTCTTTGAGTTACGCTGCCCGTCAAGATCGGAATCTGTGGCCACTGCTTCTGAGTGGCCTATCCCTGCTCCATCGCGCGCCCACGTCCAGGCTCCGATGATCATTGCAAAGTCGGGACGCTCTACCCAGCAGCTTTTGCTGCACTTTTTTGTCGTCCCCCCCCCCCCCCCCACCACCACCACCTAGTCATCAGGCAATGCCTGACACTCTTCCCCCAACACGGATCATAGATCCACACTTCGGGTTTCCGCCCTCTACGGAGGTTGAAGACGCAGCAGCAAAGGGGGTTCTATTGCACCACACTTTGGTTGGTTAACGCGGCCAAACTGGCACCACTCTTCTCTTTCCACGACTGTTTCCCTGTGCTCGCGCAACGTTATTTAGTGCCATCGGAACAGCCTAGCTTTTCATGTGAATCGCGAGGCACGCTATGCCTTAAATGTCTTGCGTGCCGTACTGCAAATCGAATGCCGCACAATATCCTGATCTAAAGTACCGCGAGCTGCCGTCCAAAGACCTCAGAGTGCCTGGATACGAAACATTTCACTGCAAGCAAGCGATTACCCGTTCCTAATGACACGATCACTCGACTTTAATTTAACGCACATCGTCAGCGGAATCACCCCTCCATAGCACAAATTGTCTGCGTTCGTTGTAAGAATATCGACAAGCAAGCGACGAAATCCGGCCAAGAAACACGACTTGGTCCCGGTGTTTAGCAGGCAGAGCCGGGTGGGCGGGCAGAGGCTCTTTTTCGCCGTTAACTAGCGCCACAGCGGCAGCTGCGGCACAAAAAAAAAACGATCGTCTTCACCGGAAGGCAAGAGGAATAGGCAGGCCGCTCCTGCGTGAGTGGGAGAGTAGGAGATCGAGCGGCCGTGGCGGTATTAGTGGTATCATCATATATTCGCCAACAACGTAAGAAACGTAGAACATGGCTTACTCCCGAGTATCTTATTATCGCTCTGCATGCCATATAGACTTCCGTACTTGTCGATAAGAATGTTGAAGAACCAATCAGGATGCCAGAACTCCAAATATAATAACTCACGCCCTCTATTTCTAAAGCTGTCAATGAATATAGTCCTTGACTTGTGTTTTAGGCTCCCATATAAAAAGCCAAACAAATTTGGGAATGTTGCGAAAACCAGCACGCGCATGAGGAAATGACGCGAAGCGGACACTGTCAAGAGGAATTCGCATAAGAAAATATACGCGAACCAGTTCGTAATACGCAGAGGGCAAGGGTAAATCCTTGGCGATCTATGAAGCGAGTCCTACATAAGCAGGTGTTCCAAACACATTTCGCAGTAAAAAAAAAGAGGAACACCCGAGTTGGGCAGATAGCATAAGAAGTGCCGTACTTACTGTTATAGCAATAAACAACATATCTAGATCACGATAATGTTTGTTTAGCTTTTATGAGTGAAAAAGTTATCCTATATAGATGGCAGCAATTGGCTCTTCATATGCTACAACGAAAAGCAAGAGAGGCTGCATTATTTGTTTTAAAGGCATGCATTGAAATATATTGAATGTCCCAAAAATATATTACGTGTTATCTTGAGTAAGCAAAGTTTCGTTGAAGTGTCTCGATGTGCCAGTGATGTTTCCGGTGCAGTAGTCGACCGTCACAGGCAGTCTTGGAGGCAGGGATCCTTGGATAATTTTTTGAGACATGTGCCACATTTGGAAAGACACCGTCAGTAGTGTGGCGGTACTAGCGCCCTGCAGTGATTGAATTACATTTTTAAACAAGCTTATGTTTAATTATGTCTAAACTTATCCTTTCAAAAACATCTGCACAGTCGAGATTACAAGTTTACGGTTTCCATTATTAATTACCCTAGGACTTTATTTATTTTAATTGTTGTTGAATATATGAAGTGAAACTAAATTCTGATCTTTTTTTTATAAATTCGCCTAAACATGGAAACCTCTTTATATATATGGTGACGTTGGTATATGGGTTTACATGACAATATAAAAAGACAATGAACTAAAAATGCAGACACTAGTATCATTTTTTACATGAGATGATTACGCCAACTACAAGTACCCCAATAAAATTATAACGGTAATATAGAGATATGTTTATTATCATTAATATGTAAAACTGCTATATACTTAGCTCATTAGGGCATAAGAGAATCATCAGGTCCTTATCTATGGCCCTGATTTCACGCTATCAACTGATGTTCGCGTTCCAAAAAGACCTTTGCGAGCTTCTTTTTTATTTGTTATAAAGTCATCTTATGTATTCCTATGAGCCGTATATAACACCTACATTACACCCTTGTTGGGGTGTTTCTTAAGTCAAATATTTTAGCATTTAAATTGATTATGATTAATTTGTAATCTCCCTGCTTGTGATTCACTACCAAGGCATCTGCTGTTGATGATGAATACAATATACAAATAATTAAATAAATAAAAAATATCAATGAATTAATCAACGAATAAATAAACAACTAAATTATTATTTGTTTAACCAAATATTATATTTAATATGTCATTATTTAATATTTAAGCACACATTTTATGCGTCTCATCAACGTTGCTTTATTTAACATTATTCCGTGAATGCGCGTAGTAGCTCCGACGAAAATATAAAAATTGTCAACCTACTTACATTTGCATTTCGGTTCTAAATACTTCAATGAGCGAAGAACTATTTCAGCTCTTCGACTCAAAAAGGCAACAGGTAAGTTCAATATATATATTGTCGTGAAGTTCCATCCGTTTCAATAATATAACCCAACATATTCCCTCGAAGAATATCAATCTGTCACAAAATATTTTTCATTAAAAAAACAAAAAACATATTCAGTCATTGTTGATTTATATCTTAGATTCGAATATCAGAAAGGAAGTGCCTTAAAGGGAACAAATAAAGGTTGTCTGCAGTGTGTTCGAAAGCACTGGAGAAGAAAAGAGACGTCCGGCTCAGAGCTTAGACAAAGGCATATATTCTCTTATTTCTCGTGGCTCTCGAGGCCACGCGGTAGCGTGAGCTGGCGCGCTTACCGGCACTGCGCCCGGCGCAGTGGAGCCTCGGTTGTTTAGCCTGGAACAACATACTCTCGTGTGTTTTCTACAACCCGTGTGGTTGTGGCACCTGTCGACTCTGCTACAAGGTAAAAGCAGACTCAGCAATTGAACTAAAAGTGGCATGGTTCTTTCGTTTCCAATTTGATTTGATTTTGAAAATATTATTTTTATGGTTCTAGACAATTTCTGCGTACACTTGCGTAGATAAAAACAAAATAAGATAGTCCTCATTATAAGGTAAAAAAGCCATACTTTGAAGTCGGAGTTTGTTTATGATGACATTAGTCGGAGGCGAAGACAGTGTTACTATTGGTTAAGTTACGGATCGGCTACCTCTATTTTAGCGAACAAAAGAAATCGCTCACCTTTGATTTTAATTTAGGGAGAGGTATCGAAAAGTATAAGAATAACACTTCCTGACTGAAGTAGTGTGAGCATACACGGGGTGTTACCGAAAACGTGGGCCAGGTCGGCTTTGAGAAAACTGCACATCGCACAGAAAAAGTGGTTGATGCCACGGTAGTCTGTCAAATGGCCCATCGAGGAAGATTATTTGCTTTCAGCGTAATTGGATAATTATTTTTGAGTAATCAAATTGTTAATTATCGATATAAAAGCATGTTTTTAATTATAATCTTGCTGGATATCGTCGAAAACTAGTAAATCCACCCACATTACAATGATATCAGGCACAACTTTTAACGGCGTTTCGAAAGAAAAAAATGCTGAATTTGGATGCGACCTTGGATTTCGGTTTTTAATGGCAACGCATCGCCGCGCAAGCAATCCCAGCTCCACGTGGCCAAAACGCGCAATATACGTGCACCGATACGCATCGCAGGTAGGAGAGGCCAGATAAGAAAGCCTCCGGGCTGTCATATGAGGTTGCATTTTCGACGTCGAGACCATCGCGAAAAAGCATCCTCACGGTCGTTGCGTGGCGGCACAGGCACGTTGCGCGATGTATCCACAAGTAGCCGGATTACCTGCGAGGAGATGCGCTGCTATAAGAAACCGAAACCCAGCAATGGATCCAAAATTGGTATTGTGTCGGAACGCCGTGAAGTTCTGTGTGTGCCTTATATGATTGTAACGTTGGTGTATTTAGTAGTTTTCGATGATACCCAGCAAGATTCAAATTAAAAGCGCGCCTTTAAGATCAAGAATTAACATATTAACTACTTCAAATTATTTAATTACCCAAGCATACTGAAAGCTTATAATTTCCCCTAGTGGGCTATTTAAGAAAGACAACTACGCCATCACCCTTTATTCTGCGTGATGCGTAGTTGTCGCATGAGCGATTTGCCCGCGTTTCGGGGAACATCCTGCGTGTATATTATATACACACATAAAGTGTTCCGCTTTTGGCACGATGTTTCGCCAGCGCTCTTTCTTTTCCCTTCCTCTACCGTTAATGCAATAAATTCATTAATCGCTCTCTTCATTCTTCGTTACTACGTCTGCACTTGTATATTTTACCTCGCTCCTCATACATATATGTATACCGGGTGTTTCAGGAAAATCAGGCCAAATCTCTCCAGCGAAAACTTAGCATCGCACAGAAAAATATTTGATGCCGCGTTGGTGTATGCGCAAGAGCATATTTAGAAAAAAAATATAACGTTAAGAAAAAAACTGTTTCTCTTTTGTTTAGAATGCAACTTTTTATTTGTTCCTTTTGAAACATTAGTTTCAATAAGAAACTTACTGGGCTTCATCAATGACCTCTATATTAACCCTTTTTAAACAAGTATAACCCATGCCGAGCATTTTATCATGTCTTAAAAGACCCTTCAATTCTGACGCGAACTCTAGTTTCGGCTTCTTATCCAAGCGCCTCTCGGTGGCAGCCGTCCTGCCCTCCGACGGCCGAAGCGGATAATCAAGGCCAGACAATTCGCCAGTCCCGCCTTCTGGCCCGCCTCCCTTCCCTTAAACCTCCTAACATTAAACAAAGAAGCTCAGCGCGAGCGCGGCCAGGCGATAAGGAACGCCTTCGCTGTTCGAAACAGCATGACATTCCCAAATTGAGCTTTGAATTGACTTCTTGGGTTTACCTCCGCCATGTGAAGAATGATTCGAGTTTCAAATTGCGATGTCACCAAAAGACGTCGAATACGCGCAACCCAAAAGTTCAACTTTATTCTATTTGTTTTCAGCTTCAGATTGTGTCAGCAACTTTAGTACACTCAGCTTTACAACATCTTCAAGCTTGTTCGAGCGACCTTACGAATGGAGTCTTATTCGAATGAAGAAAAGGCAAATATGACATTGGCTTAGGACAAGCACACGAAAACAGGAAAACGCCACAGCGTATTTCTCAACGTGGTACCTGGGAAACATCTTGGCGGGTCAACAATCCTCAGTAACCATGTGACATTTACGTGACCACGGCTCTTTTCACCACTCCCCAAATGGCGCCCCGTCTTCAGGCACAGATTCCAAGAAAACATTTTGTCCTATGCCTCACTTAACCCTCACGCGAGTGTCCGTGGTATCAGTGCCGTAGCAGGGATTTCAACGGCAGACGTATGGAGGCTTCTGCACCAGGACAGTATGCACACTTTTCATGCACAACTGAACCAGAGTCTCGAAACGCGTGACCTCCAAAACCGTCTCAGTTTTTCAAACGGGATCTTAAATGGACTGGAAGAAGACCAACACTTCACAAAGGAAATCTTATGGAGAGACGAAGCAAACGTCGCCAGAAACGCACAGGTTAATATGCATAACGCTTCTTATTGGAGCGTCGAGAAACCTAACTGGGTGTCGAGGACCAAATATCAATACCAGTGGTTCTTTAACGTTTGGTGTGGTATCAAGGGAGGTGTCCACCGTGGTCCTGCTTTTTATGAAAGATCCCTTAACGGGCAACGTTATCTTGAAGGTACCTTGAAGGGTCCCGTCGACGAGTACCGGACCAATCGGCCTCTGGCAGATAGCGTTCGACAGTGGTTTTAGCCCGATGATGCTCCACCACATGCTCACCACCGGGTGCAAATCAGCGTAGGTGCGAACTTCTCAGAGAAGTAGATCGGGCGCGGTGGACCCGCTTCAATGGCCGGCTCCGATCGCCTGACCTCACGCCGTCGGACTTTTTCTTGTGGGTCAAATCAAGAACCGCGTGTATGTGACCGAGACCGCTACGCCAGATGCACTGAACTACAAAATCCGTGACGTCTGTCGAAATATTTCCAGTGACGTACTTCACAGTGCAACCTCCTGCGTCGTCAATAGATGCCAGTGGTGCAATGCGGCCGAAGTATACCTCTTCAAACAGTACATTTAAACAATTATCACAGATATGCCATACAGTTCTGCGTTTTACACTATCGACCCAAGTTTCTATAAAATGAACCGCGTTTTAAATCTCTCGGGACTTGGTAGTAAAAATTGTAAAAATGAGGCTGAGGGCGTTTGTAATGTACGAGCAACTACCTTTCTTTAGTGTTTAAACTCGTGGGGTGAATTTACTTTGACATTCTAGTATAATTTTATTCGGTTAATCTAGTAGAATCAACTAATGGCCACATAATCTGTGCTGTACCTTTTCATTATTGATAAGTGCCTCATATAAAGTGTTTCATATTTGTAAAACAAGATTACGACTATTTTATTTGGATTACTGTTTCAATATAGCATTTCCCTTTTAACACTATCCCTTCAAATTAAACAAAACTTCTTAATTATAAATATATCCTATTTGAAAAGAATGCCCCTCCACTTAAGAAAAAAATGAATTACAAGTTAAAGTATGTTCAGTGAAAATCGTACGGAACAACTAGGTTTCGCGTGACATGTCCAAATTCATTGCGCATAGATACACTTTTTTTGCTTGGACGTATGAACTTGTTTTGTATTTTTTGCATTTATTATATCAAGTGAAGTGGTGTAAAGAGCAATGGTTTGGAAACTAATACTGCAAAACAATACACTTACATATTTCAGTGAAATAACAAAATATAACCGTAACAAACGCAAGAAAATTGAAAGCAAGATATTTACATTTGATAATGTGCTTACCGCTGTGCACTTATATGGCCGCCAATATCACACATTTCACGAGGTTTTTCAATTACCTCTTTTATTTACTCAGACGATTGCTGTGTTTTAGACCTCCTCAAGGTGGCGGTCCCCCGGACGCCATCTTTATTTTTAGTGTCTAACGTTTTGTTTTTACGGTACTTAAAAAGCAGCTACAGGACTGTCGTTTCGCAGGCATTATTTTAATTATTGGTGGGTGCATTACAACCAAACTTTAGGGACACAATAATTTTAAATCATCAGAAAATTATAATTTTGCCAATCTCACACCAAATCACAGATGTCTCCTTTGCTAATCAAGTTAGGATCACCATTTTTCTATTTATATTGTCATGGCTGTTGTCCTGTTTAGTATGAAGCCCTTTTTGGGATGTCAATTTAAAAATAGGAAAATAATTATACTGTTTTGTTCAAATACTGTATAATTTTAAGCCTGTTTTAAAACTGACAGCCAAAAAGGGGATCTTAAAGAACAATGATTACTGCCGTGACAAAATTAATGCGAAAATGGTAATCCTAACTTTATCAGTAAAGGAGAAATCAGCGATTCGGTATGCTATTTCTAAAATTGTCTCATCACGTAAATTAGTTATGCCTATAACGTTTGGTTGTAAGCTAAACCACCAATACTAAAAAATAAATGCTTGCAAACGGACAACTCCGTAGCTGCTAGCTATGTACCATAAAAATACAAAAATAAACACCAAGATACAGACGGTGCTTATAGGAGCGCAGCGTAACATGTTAAGGGCGGTAGAGTTGTGCGAATGATGCCCCAACTTCAGTGAGATCCCACTTTGAAAGTCAAATCATTCTTAGAATGACGTAGGTGAACCCAAAAGTCAAAACCCAATCTTGCAATGTCATGCTCTTTCGAACAGCGAGGCGTTCCTTAACACCTGGCCGCGCGCTCGCGCTACACTCCTTTGTTTTTTACGAGAGAGGGAAGGGAGGCGGGCGGGCGAGACGAGAATTTTCTGGCTGGATTCCGTGCTTCGGCGTTCGGGTGCAGGACAGCTGCCGCCAAGATGCGCTTGTATAAGAAGCCGAGACCAGACTACGCGTAAGAATTAAGGGTTTTTCAAAACACGGTAGAAAGCTCGGCATGCTTTATACTTGCCTAGAAAGGGTTGATATAGAGGTTATTTATGATGCCAGTAAGTTTCAAATTGAAAGCTATGGACTTAAAAAGACAATTAAAAAGTTGTTTTACTAAAAAAAACTATTTTTTGTAATTGTTATTATTTTTTTATAAATACGCTCTTGGAAAGACACCAACAAGGCATCAACCTTTTCTCTGCGATACTTAGTTTTCGAATGGGCGATTTAGCCTGCGTTTTCTGAAACATTCTGCATACATATATTATATATGTGTGAATATATCGATAGAGAAAAGGGAAAAATTCTCGTGTTTGTTAGAGCGTTTGCATTGTCGGGTGATTTATTCTGGTCTTAACTAGTTTTTCATTCCTGCACTTTAGCTAGAATGGCCACATGCCTACGTTTCTTAGTGCATAATTTAATATAAATAATAATTTAAACAAATTATGAACACAGCTGACAAGAATATTTTATTTGGTGCCCATCTCTTTTTTCCATGTGCTACACACTCGGCATAGTTGGGTATTTTGTGGATAGTTAATAAGGTTTGCCTAAACTTGTATTAGGTAGGTGCCGACATAAGAGAGACGTTATCTTAGTGGGACTGAATAATGCATGTCAGAATCACGTTGGGAAACTGTTTGACCAAACGTGAAATGAAAAAAAAAAAAAACTCAATATTCATTTTAATTAGGGTTATTTGTTTTCGGGTTTTATATGTTTGTTTAAATTCGAGGAGTAAAAATCGGGTGCTAGTTTTGAAGCGGATAATCGGGGAGAAATCGGGTTTTGTGGAAACATTCCGAAATTCGGTTTTTTTTTTTTGGGGGGGGGGGGGGGGTTAAACTAACAAATAACCCTCAGTAATACAATCGTATTTTTTATGTCTGAGGGTATTGCGAGTTTCCTAATGCTAACGCGTTAAAATTAGGGGTCTGTTTCAAGCCGGTATTCGGGGGAACATCGGGCTTTCCAGCTCCGATCGCCGTCGGTCGCTTCCTCAGGAAGGCACCGCCCACGGAATCCCCCTTCCCTCAGGTGTCAACAAAAACCCCGTCCGTTCAAGGGACGCTCGTCTTCCATCAGGTACTACGCATGAAATAAACCTGCTTAAGTTTTCCGATCTGCTCACGCGACTGACTGGCTCGGACGCTGTTCAGTGCGAAAGGTTAGACGGCAGCAAGATGGCCATGCTACCCGAGAAACCTGCATGGGCGTCGACACCTCAGCGGTCGAAGGGGATTGATGGTGCATTTCACAAGCTGCGTGCAGCAGGGCCAAATACGTGGCATGCGCCGAGGCGGTTTCACCTGCACAGCGGGGGACGGAAATGTCCCTTCGAGGCCCCAACGCCTATTGTACTTTTACCTCAGCCGACCCTCCGTAGGATGTCACGGTGAGTTAGGCGCGCTCGTTGGGTGGCTGGTTGAGAGTCAGTCGTGTAGCGTCCACAGTGCTGCACGCAGCTTGCGAAATGAACTATAGGTCACTGTTGTCCCGAGGTGGTAGCTAGCGTGTGCGCACCGCAAACTCCGTGTGGCGTAAAAATAAACAGGTTGGTTATGTGGCTTTGGAATTCGGGGAGAAATCGGGTTTAACCCAATATGTTCGAGGTAAAATCGGGTAAAATCGGGCTTTACCCGAAAACGAACAACCCTAATTATTATGCAACTCGATATTTATTTGGCAAAGTTTTCAATGCCACAGCTATTAATATTTATTGAGTGCATTAATATTGTAGTTTTGATTTTCTTTAAGACATAAACAAAAGTTATTGACGAACTGAATCTTGCATACAGCAAATATCAACTTTAGATATTGCCTCCCAGGTAACAACTTATGTTGTGGGGACAGTCGGCGCAACAAAGTTTCGCAACATGGAAACATTTTTACTGCAATCGCGCAACAATGTTGTAGCAACAGTCATAACACTGCAGAAGTGTCCGCTGCTCAACACTGCTGAGCAACTGTGTCGGTCAACTGTTGATTGTTTCATGCTCAGCAACAGTTACCTGAAGCATTGCTTTTACCCAGCAAAATGTATGCTGTCCTGATGTTGCTTAAACTGTTCCCGTGGCAGATTCAAAACAGTTTGCGCTTACACTGCCAGAATGCAGTCGCCAAACATTGCTTTCAAAGTGTTCCAACCGTAAACGACACAACTAGTTTCGCGCTAGGTTAGGGATAGATGTGTCGAGGAATTGCTGCGGAAACACTG
This sequence comes from Ixodes ricinus, assembly GCA_037355805.1. NCBI lineage: Eukaryota > Metazoa > Arthropoda > Arachnida > Ixodida > Ixodidae > Ixodes > Ixodes ricinus. The sequence goes on along the minus strand of JAZHYW010010659.1, from coordinate 1,054 downwards.
GACACCATTGTTGGTTGACTGTTGCTCAAACCTATTCGGCAGACGTTGCGTGCTAAAACGGGACTGCAGCTGAACATCAGCTTTTGCCAACTGTTGCCGCATGCATCTTCTCAACATTTGCACTGCATGACCAGGTAGCGCTCCTCGCGACAGTGCTGCCCCATGATCGAGGCAACAATGTCTCGCTTTTGTTGGTGAGAGTCTGTCATGCCACTGCTGCAGCGGCATAGTTTTGCAGGGTGTTCCTCACGTGTCTCGCAACAATTAGAAACAGTCGGGCAGCCTTTTGGTAACTATTGCGGGCACCTTACAGCGGAACAGCAGTACAGCTAACGTTACTCGAACTCAGTATACTGTCATGGAACATTCCCCAAAGAAGTTGCACTGATCCGTGCAATGGAACGCAACTATCGGCGATCCCAACGCCGCCATTTCTCCAGTCGCGGCCACTGAGGAAACTGCAGAGCTGTTTGAACTGGCTCAGAGTATCGCATTCGATAGCGTCAACTGTTACTCTTCTATTTTGGCTTTCTATCGGCAATATCGTAGCCGAAATATACAATGGTGAAAGATGTGGTAGCCAACCACTGTCTCTCATGCAGAAGTACCGTGAATAAATAGAGAAGTCAGCGGCACCCCAGCTCGCGGACGCTACCTGAAATCTCCGGTGAGCCATGGTTGTATAAAAACAATAGTAATTATGCCGCGAAACCTTGTAAGCTATTTACGCCAAAAACCAGCCCGTGCCTTCTATTTTGCAACACCAATCTCCAGCAAAGGTTCCTACAAAAGAGTTTATTTCCGTCCGTTTTGCGCAACGCAGCCGATTCTTGAAGCATGCCCGCCAAAGATGTAGGCTACTCTCTTGATGGATGCTGGTAAGAGGCGCCACCGCCGCGTTGTTTTGGAGCCCAGTCTCGCAGGACCGCGGGGTGAAGGACGTAACTACCTATGTCCGCCCTGCTGCGAGTAAATCCCCGCTGCGCGTGCGCGCGTACGCGTGTGAGTGTGTGCGGCCGCGCGCGCCCGCGCGCTTTGCTCTGCTTTGTTTTTG
>JAZHYW010010658.1:0-44461 GCA_037355805.1 Ixodes ricinus | reverse complement strand
TTTTTTCAAAATAACCAATTGAACATTTAGTGAATAATACTTTTTGTTTATCCTTCCTGTGCCTAATTTGCTAGTAAGTATTTCTAGACCCGTAGCCAATAAAGCTTCTTTGGAAAAGCCGTCTGAAATGTCAACATCGCGCGATACGCAAAACGCGCACGTGACTGAGAGAGTGCTTGCAAATGTTTTTCGCAAAGACACTTTTTTTTTAAACAAGGATTGGTTTTATTTCTTTGGGCATGGAATCAGCAAAATATTTTTTTCATTAAAATTAAAATTGGCCATCGGACATGGTTGTTCGATCTTATCTGAAAACGCCCAGCTTTTCTGTGTTAAAGTGCAGCTCACCTTACCCTACATGTTCGTGCTTTCTCGCGCAGTCCGTTGTCTGAAGGAAAAATGGGCAAGGGTGGTTCTGTGTTCGCAGAGAAAAAAGTACCTCTAGCAGTACCGTGTTTGTGCTGATGCAGAAGAACCTTGAACGAAATCAATCAATTTCAGCTCTTTTGAGAGAACAGACAACGACCGACGCACGCAATGCCGCGAGACGATCACTCAAGGATTGAAACCTTTTGGTCACGTGCTCACAGCAACGCTTGTCAGATCCACGCGACACTCGCATTCCGCCTACGGGGGCTGTCTTTTTTGTGTTCGTTGCTCTTTTTGTTGTCTTAGTATCGGTTTGGGACCGCCGCAGCTGTCAAAAAGTTAAACTACATAACCGAAGTAGAATTTTTGTTACTATAATCTAGACACTGATTTCGCCAACATTAGAGACGAGCTGAAAATCTCCAATTGAAACTGGCCAACTTAAAACAGCTCAAAAGTTAAGTAGAGAATTTTGTGTAATTAATCAATGCTATAGTAAGTTACAAGTCAAGAAGGTAGCGTCAAATGCCGCTCAAAGGGAATCAAATATCCCTCCGCCACCTCCCCATTCAATTGCGTCCCATCGTTTCCGTGACGTCGTGGCCAACGCGCGAAAAGAGTTTTGCCTTGCTTTGAATATTTGCTTTATCTTTCGACCTTGACTTGGCGTTGTGGAAGCCGCGAGAGGGAGACTAGAAGTCGTTTTTGTTCCCGATGGAAACAAAAACGACTTTGAGGGATTAGGTTCCCCTTCCGTGGATGCAAAGACCACTTTCAGGGGCTCGGTTTCCTCTGCGATGAATACAAAGATCGCTTTCTTAAAAAAAGGGGTGGGGGAGGCATGTTGGCATTACTCTGTAGACATTATTATTCATTGAAGTGGAACAAGTGGCAAGTGGTATTCCAGGGAACTACTCTTTCGACAGTGCCCTAGTGAAAAAAGTCATTTGAATGAGAAATTTCTCATGTCCAATAAACACATATGAATCATACAAGATATATAAGAACATATAAGAACCATATAAGAACTATATAAGAACTATATAAGAATTATATAAGATATATAAGAACCATATGAGAAACTTATAAGAAACTTCTCATAAGTTTCTTATCTGGTGCTTGTATGTTCTTATATATCTTATATAGTTCTTATGTAGTTCTTATATAGTTCTTATATGGTTCTTATATGTTCTTATATATCTTGTATGATTCATATGTGTTTATTGGACACGAGAAATTTCTCATACAAATGAGAATTTTCAATAGGGATGCATGGATGGATTTCAAACGGTCACATCATGATTATGGGACGAGCTTCTCCTACCTTCTTGACTTGTAACCGACTATAGTTTGTTTCTACTCGTGCTTTGACATCCGGCCCGGTCGACAACATAAATTTGCAGTGATTTTTTATAGAAAAATAAACAGTAAAAGACAAAGCATACACGTTAACACAGAGAACAAACTACCCTTACAAAAAATTATCTTGTCGTTCAAGGAAGCTCATTTGTCGTCCTACGACCTATAGGCCCATCCTTCGGAGATTAGCACATTTCTATAGACGAGTCATTAACTGTGTAGTCACTCTCTGTTTGTCATGAACAATAGCTAGGACATCTATAGGAGCACATCTCGACGTTGAGTAGAGCTACTAAGTCGGGAAGTTTTTTAATTTTTTTTTCTTATTCTGGTATGTCCGTGCCAGGGATTGACGATTTTATGAATTTCGACGTCCCACTTCTTCCCTATGACGTAAGCCTGATTGCACGTGAAATGCTGTAGCTGCTACATAATTATAAGACAGCCACCTGGAGACCACTAGTCCAGGACTCTACCAAGGAAGATGGTTTCAGAATTCTTACTTCCCCTCCTCCTCAAAATAAATCTTGTAAAAATCAAAATGGTTAGGAACTGCGCCAAAACAAAAGGCACCACAATCAAGAATGTCTACGTCATTTGCCCGAGTGGAATCATGATACCGTTTCAGCTGATTTTTACTACGCGTACTTTGAAAAGTGTGATAAGTCACCGACCACTATCGAAGGATCCGATATACCGTCCTCGATTGGCACATACCAGTGTTGTGCCCGTTACCGAAAAAAGTAACGAAATAGCGTTACTCGTTAGTTTGGTAAAAATTAACGCGTTATTGAGCTACGTTACTTTTTTACAAACGTAACGATATACCGTTACCGTTACTTTTCAAAAATAACGAACGTTACTTTTACGTTACTTCTGTGTTCGAGTACGAATGTTTGGCGGCATGCGAACGGGGACTGCTGGAACACAACCAGCCAAACAACACCCCTCATCTTTACGCCAGTTTTAGTAACAGTCGGATTCGTACTATTACCAGAGACTGATTTACTTCACTATGTAGAACGGGACACCGGTTAACAGCACACTGGTTATAATCACTTGCTGCCTCTTACCAGCAATAACTCTTCCTTTTCCGGAAAAAAAAATGTTTCGTGTTTGTAAGTTCTCTTTCTAGGTTTAAAACTTTTTTATTTTTTTATTATGACATTATGGAAGTAAAGACTAATCAAGCGAAAGATTCTTCTGTGTACAAAAGTGGGTCAGGAACTTTCAGGCAGCGAGGGGGAAAGCGAGAGTAAAAAATTCCACAAAGGTTGTTTTTTTTTTTGTTTTGTTTTGTAACTAGAGAATCGAGCAAATCGCTTCGCCACTATGTCCACTGTTTTAAACGGATGTCTCTCACTACCCCCCCCCCCCCCCCGCTGTCCAGTGTCCACCTCTGCTGCACAAAGCAGAGGGGGAAGAGGAGGGAGGGTAGGGGAGGGGCTGTAACGCAGTCGTTCGTTCAAGCCTTGTGGGTAATGACGCTATGAAAAAAAAAAAAAAAATGGAAGGTTTTTTCGCCTTCGAGAAGCGAGATAATGTCGCCTTTCAACGGATGTCTTTTTAGGTCAGAAAGGTTTTTTTTTTTTTAAGTTGACTGTGACGGATGCTGGTTCCGTGAAGCGATAAGCTTGTGCAGGATTTTGAGATGAATGGGTGAATACATAGACTGATAAGTGGAAAACCAACCGTTTTAGGAAATCGAAGGTTCAGAAGTCTTAGCAGCAAGTAATGGCATTGCATGGGCATTGCGTCCTCGAGCGCAAGTAGTTGCCCCTCGAGCAGAGAAGCTAGATCCCCCATTGAGCGTAGTGACCTAAATTTAAATCCCCTAACGTGTCCAGTTTTATGCACAAGATTGCTATTCTAAACGTTAGATCAGGCGTCGTGACCTTTTCCCAAATACCTAATGTATTTCACCAGTTTTGGTCAAAAGTAACGAGTAATGAGTAACGTAATTTGATAGCCGATACCGTAAAAAAGTAACGAAAATACTTTACTCGTTAGTCATTCAGAATACTAACGAGTACGTTACTGCGTTAGCGAAAAATGTAACGCGTTACCAGTAACGTCGTTACTAGTAACGCGTTACCTCCAACACTGGCACATACACAATAATTTTGGGTAAGGACTCAGATAAAAAAAAGATGAAGTACATATTTGCTGTCATTTCACCTGCGCTTGGGATATTTTATTACTTTGCTCAAGTTATTACCAAACGCGATGTCAACAAGTAGCCTCGAGTGCTCGCAGCTGCCCTTAGTGACAACATTGTTCCAGTCAATAACTGACACATTAAAGTCGCCAATCAATATAACACATGAAAAAAGATTTAATTTGGGCTGAACAAAGCCCGATATACTCGTAAAAACGCCAGTACTTGCTTGAGCACACGTGTATAATCCGCCTAGGAGGAATGATTGGCAACACGAACAGCGGAAACCCGAATCATTGCGCAATCATAGCCGTGCTAAATAAATGTACATGCAAGATTGTCTTTCACGAGTAGGGCAACTCATCCCCCTCCAGAGCCGCGATCACATCGGAAAACATTAGAACCTTTTAGGAAAAACTCATTATCTTGTATTTGGCTGTGTAACCCAGTTTCCGTTATTACAGTTATTTAGGGATCTAATGCCAAAAATATGGTTGCCAATTCCGCTACTTTGAGGACGACATTTCGCGCGTTTAAATTTAGCAGTTTAAATTGCGGTTTTCAATTGAGCTCTGCATTGACAAAGACTTCGCAGTATCATGCCCGTCTTCGAGCCTAAGCTGAACAAAGAACGGAGGTGAGAGGAAACCTTCAGGCCACGAATCAACACAAACGAATCTTTCAAAATATTTATGGAGTACAGCTAGATAAAGAGGAGCGTACGTAGTATATTTCGAATGAAGTTTTGTGCAGGAATAACGCTGACTCCCGCACACATTTGACACGGTTTCCAAAAGTTCCTTGCAGGTTGTCTAGGAATGCAGTTGGTGGGATATCGTAGGTTACCCCACCAAAGCGGCTGACGGTCAGGACCCTGTTATTGTTATGTCTTTACCGCTACGTCCATAGCGAACCCGACTAGGAAACGCACCACCATTTTTTGTGCCTGCCATCATTTTAACAGATATTTTTATAGGCACGCTCCTCTATCCTTTCTTTTTTGATAAAAACCGGAAAAAATCATGATTGTGTAGTAGTTCATGTGGAGGCTGTCGTGGACGGGTTAATAGCAGCTAGGTTTCTACACAGCCGCTCTTTCCTCTGTAGTGGCCTTCCCCTGTTTATCATGTGATACGAAAATCGAGTACGCTCTAGTGCTTTTGTTTTCACGTGTTTTTCCTCAACGTTTTCAGGTCTGTCTTTGGATATTCACCTTATGTACTGAATAAAAAATAGTGACTTTATTTCAAGAGATGTATGCGGGTGCATATTTATGTGCTTCTAGAGTCAGTCATCATCTTATATTTTAATTATGAGAAGTTTAGTTGCTAGCGTCACAGTTCAGCACAATTCTTAAATTTTTGTAACACTGGAAAGAAAATTATAAAAACAAGCATCGGTTTTTATATACTAAAATCATAATATTAGGGGCGCCTTATAATAGGTGTCTTATCTGTCTTTTGCTTTAATTTGTCTTACTTTTTGTGCTTTTGAATTTTTGTCGATACCGTATTGTATCCTCAAAACCAAGATTTTTTACATAAAAGATTATACCTTTTTCAAAATTCAGAGTCATCTCGTGGCAGCCTCAAAAGTTCAAATATGGCTGCTCTAATTGTGGTGATAGGAGATCATGTTGGCCTAAATCAAGCACGCCCCACTTCATGAATCAAAGGGGATGTAAAAGGACCAAAATATTTTCGCTTCCTAGTCTCTGCTTTAGAAGACGTTCGCTTTTCACTTTTTCTGGTGTGGAAAAACTGTATATTGCTTCCATTAGAGCGTCGGGTTTGGCCCTATAGAGAGTGTGTAGACAGACTGTAGGGAAGCGAATTTTAGTGCACACGTAAGGCTGCGTAGCTACTGCAAAAAGAAATTAGGAGAGTAGAATGGAATTTTTCTCGCTATTATTAAGCTTACAGACTGAATGACATTGACTGAAGATTTACCCTTTTGTTGCTGAGTATTTCGGGACATGATTTTTTACGAAGATGACGAGACGATATTTAGTGAAGCTTGCGTGGAAAAAACTCCCAAAGGACGCTAGCGCTTCTCCTCATTTCACCTTAACAGGAATGTCAGAAATGTTCTGAGAGAGTGAACGCAAAAGTAATACAGTAAAACCGGAATTCCTCAAAATCACGAAAAGCTATCGAGAAAATTAGAGATAACAATCTTGCTCATCTGCCACATCTCGGGTTGTAGCTTCCTTCCGAAACGTCACCTGCGCCCAGCTTTCCCCGCTTTGCCAATTCATTCTACATAACATGGCCATGGCGCTAAAAGTTTCGGTGTCACCTACAGACGCCTACGGAGGGCTTCTGGTCAAAATGTCCAACGAGGCGATATGGCCATCGAGTCAAAATGTTCAATAGACCATGCAACACCCGTGTTAAAATGTTTATCAAGACGAAATGTTCAATCGGGTCAAAATGTCAATCGAGTGAAAATGTCCATTGTATCGCGTCGATGTCCGTCACGTCAAAATGTCCAACAAGACGAAATGTCCAGAAAATGGTCAAAGCGGCCACGTTAAAGTGCTCCATCTTGGTTGAATGACTGCCCACATCCCTCTGTAGTGCCTTCGGGGACCCGGTTAAGCACAAAAGGAGCTAAATAATTTTATTTTCTATTTCGTCGAAAAGGTCAGTGGAGGTACAATTTTGTTCAAGGATTTCGCCCCACTGTCGGGGACTTGGGTCTGATCGGCCGGGGACCCCGTTTAAACACAAAATACACTTTTCGGTATGACAAAATTTGACCTGGTTTGCGCGATGGTCTGCCTTATTTTGGCGTTATTCAAGACATCAACTGTACAGCACAAGATCTCGAGTCTTGCTACTTCAAGAAACAAGTAGCAACAGCTTCTCGATTCGATACGTTCTTGAATCTGGCGAGTGGAACATTTGTGCTTTTTAAAAACCAAGACAATTGTTTTACCAACCAGAGTGTTTACACTCGGAGATTATCAGTTGCTTATGCGCGCGCCAAACAGATGTGGGGTATTAATTATGTCGTGTGGATTAGTGAAACGTTTGCTTGAGTTCTACGCGTTTTCCAGTGGTTCAAAAGCAACTTTAATGTGATATATTCTTAATATTATCTGCAGATTTAACGAAAGGACTACAGCGACGATATCAGATCAGCAATGATCGACTAGTTTCGTAACGACATAGAGCCCGGCTTCTGGGTCCCTGCGTTTGTGACGTCACATAAGTGCTCAAGTTGATGTGTGATTCAGCATCGAAGTAAACGATTGGAGAACACTGTTCTCGAATTTCCTTACAAGTCAACACACCCAAAGGATCCCAGCACAGTCTACTATAGGTGTATAGCATGCTACCGGCTGAGTCAGCAAGTTGGACTAACTGAGAGGTGCCCAGTTGCTCACCTGACGCTTAGAAACGGCGTACTGGCCACCGATCCAGATCGGACGTCGACATCCCACAGCTGCAACCCATCTGGAGACTCCAATGCTTCATCTTGGTTTTGAAAGCGCACAAAAGACGAGGACAGAGTAAGAAACACGAGCGACGGACGAGCGCTCACTCGCAACTGATAGGTTTTATTGGGACCTCAGAAAACACAAAAAGCATGCCACCCCCCCAGATCGCTCATGCGCACTGCAGTTCCTTGTTGTCAAACTACACATCTTAAAACTGTAAAATCACGATGTTTACGTGTTGACACGTGTCGTTGTCTTTAGAAGCGCCAACTCGCCCTCAGTCAATGCAAGGGAGCGTTGGCTTACGCATCCCTCTCCCCTAGAAGCTATCTGAAAGGCCTCCAAGATCTTTCTCGCCCTCTGTTCTTTATACGTGCCCAAAATGTTTGTGTCCCCGAACGCTGGAGAGCAGCCGCACCATGTCACAGTGGACAGCCAGGTGGCCTGACGGAGTCGCTCGAAGAGAGGCACGGTGCTCCCTAAGCCTTTCATTAAAGGGAAGATGGGGCACTTCTGCATTTGAGAAAAAACGCTTGAATGGACCTTTTTCACATACCGACGGCACCAGGCGGTGGCTGCACGAACTAAAAATCGAGGAAGGGACCTACCTGCGCTACCAATCGATAATGGGAGCTATGCTACCAGTTTCTTCGTTCTCTGAGCAGCGGGGCGTGCCCAACGCGCCGCACAAGTGGGGCATCCGTGGCGTCCACTTAAACGTCGTGTTATTCTTTCCGTCCGCTTTCTTTTTTTGCGTAACACAATTATATGTATGCTGCAATTACGTTTGCTACTCGCTGATCTATAGCCTCCTTCCGAATTTCCTCGATTTTAGGTGCCAATTTCCGCCGCTTGGCATCGGGCGCTCGCGCGTGCGCAGAACGCTTCTCGAAAAAGGTCCATTGCGTTCATTTGGCCTTTAGAATAACAGATATCAAAATTATATTTCAATGCGACGCGCCGGAGAGCCATAAGAGCAATTTCAAAATAGGGCTGAAGCCCCGCCCCCTAGCCGTGGGCAGCCAAAAGATCCGTCGATGACGTCACGTACAGCGACTTTCTTTCTCGTTTTCTCGCGTTTCACACTACTTGCGCAGCAAAAGGTTCGGGTATTCGGGTTCATGTGGTAAAAATACACTAGAATTCACTTCTAACTCATTTTTTTCAAGAAGCTCCCCATCTTCCCTTTAACACCGCGACCAGTTTGGCCCACGTACACTTTGCCAGAGGATAGAAGAATGCAATACACCACACAAACCCGACATCGAACAAAACAGTTCACATGTTTTTTCCACAGGAAAATTCACCTCTCTTCTTTCCCTCCCCCGACTCTCGGACCCTCTTACACAATTGAAGTAATTTGTTGGGAGCCTTAAACACCACCTGTACGTCATACCGCCTCGCAACATTCTTTACATTGTGCGAAACACCGTGTAGGTATGGGAGCACCACCGGTCTCTTCGACCTTTCCCGTGGTGCCAGGCTGACTGGACCTTTCAAACCCTTAATCAGCCCCGCCGTTACTTCCCCGATTATTCGTAAAGGAAACCCTGCTTCCGTCAATTGCCTCACTTGATCATTGAAGCTTTTCTCCACCACGTGGAAGCATGATTTCTTGAGGGCCGAACCAAGGCAAGACGCCGGGATGCCCGGCGTCTTGTGAACTAAGTAGATATTAGGTTATGCTGATATATCATTCGCTGCGGAGTTTGTTCTACTCCGTGGTATCTCCTTTATATTTTATATTGTGACTAAACCCTAATTGATATATATATATATATATATATATATATATATATATATATATATATATATATATATATATATATATATATATATATATATATAATACTGTAAACGACGGAATTTTCGCGGGCTGAAATTTTCGCGAATCGGGCCAAAGTGGAAAAACTAAATTATTCGCGGGTTCTAATTTTCGCGAATCCAGATTGCCACCGGAGTTGAGTTGTGAATTTCTTATTTTATTGCGGAGCATAAAATCTGAGCATTTCCTGAAACCATTAGGAATGAATGCCATATTTTTAACATAGTAAAATGTTTAAAATTCTCATATGCTATGGGACTTCAACTGCAGCTTATCATTTTTACATATTTACTATAACAAATCGTAAATAATATTTTGTACTAAATAATATTGTCACAAGTCCATATACAAAAAAGATTTTCATATTCAAACTTAATAAAAAAAACATTAAAAAAGTTTTTTAACTTAGACGCAAGTTGTGGGCTTTTTTTAAGCAACCAAGAAATAAAAAGCTACAATATTTATCTGTGTGTATATCAGTGTTAAAAAGAAGACGTTATAGGGGATGAGCAGAAACTATAGAACATGCAAGTCTAGAAGTACCTTGATTATAACAATTTAAAATCTGTAGCTTTGTATTTTTTCATCGCAAATGTGTTTAGAGAAATAATAAAGGGCAAACTGTTAAAGGGGGATTAGCCACGCAGTATTACAAACGTTGTATTTTTGTATTTTTACTTTCCAGTCTATTATTGGAACTTCTGTTTTAACGTAGGGCAAGGTTAGTCAATACATAAGTTTCTGTTTGTTATTTTTTCTCAAGATTCGTTCGTCGGGTGACCCGGGCTCTCCTGGGAGAAAAGGAGGAAGTTATTCTCATCCCTTGTGCCTCTGTTCCGCCTCTGCTTTGTTACCACCAGAGAAGTCGTTACCACCAGAGAAATCGCATGAATAAGAAAACGACACATTTTACCTTAAAAAGGTGATGCTTTTCAGTTTGAAATTGTACCACAAATGCACCCTTTTGTAGGCCCAGTTTATAGTTTGATTATTACACCACCGCAAAAAAATATACAAAAAGCAATATAATTTTTAAGTTTAGGGGGACTTGGCAGATAGAATGTAAGATGACATAGCGCTTACTTGTGGGTTTCTCTAGAAATGAAGTAAAGGAAAGTAGAATCTAAACAATTACACATTTTAAGAACGGAAAACGACCGAAACTCCGCAGTGGAGAGAACGTTATGCTGACTAAACTATAAAATATTGTAAATTAAATGGCATAAATAACCTGATGTTATACATTAAAAGAAAACGCTCATCAAGGTAATGCAAAGTTTTGTGAAATGTGAATTACAGGAACGCTCAGACTGAAAACTAATATTAATATATATTACAGTGTCATGAAAAAGCATTTTGTTTGCTTTGTATTTTTTTAGGGGCGGGGGGACAGGGGTAAAGTTTGAGTTTAAAAATGATTAATAAAACATCCGTCGACAAAACACGTTGAACAATCTGCATGAAAGGCTTTGCTAAAATGTCTGCGAGCTCTACTTACCGCAAATGACGCCGATAGCAGACTACTACAATTTACTATGGAAACATTTGAGTGATTTGACTCATATTTTCGAACTTGATAGCAGCTCAGCAACAATGAGAGCAGCGAACATGAGCAGCGTTTGAGTGTAGCCGTCGTCTATAAATCAAAATTACTGTTGCAATGGCCATCAGTGGCTTTCGCCGTTCACTACATTTCTTTGTTATCCTAAAGCTCTCATCTAAAGCAAGGAAGAAATGACTCTTTTTGGAGTTCGTATACATAAGCTTTCGTAGTGAGCAGAGTTGTGAGTTCATCGATCTGAAAATCCAAATTTATGCTTTAAAGCCACTCTTCACGCCTGCAGGAGCATAGCTCCGACAAATGCAGCTGGTTTTTTGCTGTTGTTATTTCTGTTATTATTTTGGCGACCACGTCGCACTTGAATATAAATTTGCATTAAATATTTAGTTGAGAAATATATAAAATGTGCAATGTAACACGCAAGCTAATAAAATTGTATGTATACTTTTCCCGTCGAATTTAGTTCCATGAACAAGCACGCCCATGCATCGTTTCGGCTCTGCGGATGTCACCTAATTATCACGAAGTTTTTATTACAATATGCACACTAAATACGCCTGCAGGCGTCGAAGGTCCGTGTTGTCACGGACCTTCGACGCAGGCCAGCGTTTGCAGGTCAGCGTTTACAACGAACTCTGCATATGCAAACTTGTTACCAGACATCTAGCTCTTAAAAAAGACTAAATTAAAAAAATGTTTTTTATATATAAAAAACAAAAAACATCGCTTTTTCAGATTTCTTTTTTTAGGAATCGGCGAAATTATGACTATTTTGAAGCAAGCATTCACATGAGCCTACAAAAATACCTTTTTTGATTTAACGAATTATCTGGGATACGATAGTTTTATGATCTAATGGCTCTGGAAGTGAAAAGCAAGCTAGTATTTGTGAGCGCTTTCATATATGAACATTGGTTTTCTTATGTTTGTGTTCAGACGCTAAACACGTCAGGCGCTCCAGGCACAACTGCACTTGGGTCATTCCTTTACGAACTCTTACTCCATACGACGACGGACTTTGTAGGAATGAATGATATAATGTCTTGTACAAAATGAAAGAACACGAGCATGGTTTCATAGTGGCTAATCAGCGGATAGTGGCTATTGGGGTTCCCGGCGATTGTAGTGAGGTTTGCCTGCGCAGCACTGGGTCTACGTTTGTCACGTGATCGATTTCGGAGAACAAGCAGCGCGGCGACGCGTGGAATGTTTTCCAATAACAATGGAAACGTGTTAGCCATTAGCCAAGAAAAATTTAGCTCCATGAACTTAGACTTTTTTCGCTATATTTTGAAATCTAAAAGAAACAGAAAGGCTGTGCCAGGAGTACGTGTTCTTGTTTTTTGATTATTCAAATTTCAAGTTATTCACAATGTCACACACGTTTGGTTACGCATCTCGTTTTGTAGCAGCGTTCATAAATCTCATTAAAAAGCAATATCAATTTCCCTACATTCTATTAAATGCAGAATACCATGCGACCCAGAACTGCCGAGCAAATAACAAAGCTAATACAGTGACTTAGTTTTCTCCTCTATTTTATACTCTCAACACTGCAGGCAAAGTACAGCCTTGCTTCAGTGTACGGCACCATGGGTCCTCCGGGCTACTCGGCGGATGGTTGCTGTGGTGGTTATCACGGAGGTCACGTGGTAGATTTGGCCGACCAGTTTTGCGAACTGAGTCTCGGCCTGGACCATAAGCTTGTCAAAAAGCCGCCTCCAAACTATCATCTCTGCTTCCACGAGGGACACTATATCAAGGACTGCCCTCAGGTAATATTAAATTTTCATATTTCGCTTTGCGTAATTATTTGAAGTACGGTGCGCATAAGACGGAAGCAAATTAATTTCATAAAACTTACCGAAATTCAACTCCTCAAATTAAAGTGTATGGGCATTTGGAGTTCAGGAATAATTAGGTTTTAGAATTAAACAGGTAATTTGCAACAATGACAGGTTGTGCCTAAGACATGTCGATAACTCATTGAATTTGATGGTTTCCTCAATTAGTTTGGAAAAACTTGAATAAACACTTTAGTTATGAAACAATAAGCTGCTTTTGTTATAACATGTAGTCGCAAGCAGGTCTCTTAAATAGCATAATATATGTGCTTTATATTACTACCATATGTTACAAAAACATTCAAGATATTTGCGGCGCTTGCAAATGTAGGCTGAAAGACCAGAAATGACGAGAGGGAATAATTTTACTGAAGTTTGGAAGCGGAATCGATAATTTTCAGTGTAGTTATTTTGTTTGGAATAATTGCTTAAGACCTGCAGCCGTTAAAATATCCCACGTGCTTCTTATATTCTAGCTACGAAACGTGACATAACTTTCTGCTTGTTAATACTCAATGAAAACTGATGAGGAGTTGAATGTATTTTTCATTTTAATACTAAAGCAAAACTCCAGTCTTCCTGTAACTATTGACCAGTTGTGGAACTAGGTCTTTGCATAGAAAACAAAATCAAATGTTGTACGAGCCTCGGTGGTGTTATCTGTGTAAGGATGATCCGCATTCAGTGTCTCGAAATTTACTTTTTTTAACCTAGTCAGATTTAATTAACTTCTGCTTTACAACTGTTCCCCCAAGCAGCACAGAGTTGGCCAGTCATTGGCCAATGGCTGGCAATGGTCCTTGGCCAAGTGGCCAGGCAGTGGCCAGAGACTGGCCGGTGACTGGCCTTTATCTGGCCATTGGCCAGTGGCCACTGGCCATCAGCCATCGGCCAAGCATTGGCCAATGAATGGCCACTCTCTGGCCACTGGCCAAAAGACCATTGCCAGGCATTGGCCATTGCTTGGCCAAATTCCGTGCTGCTTGGGGCCTCCCGTAGGCTAGACCCAAAGGAGATGGACTGACGCTATACCAGGGTAAGAAGCGCTGCTTCGGCGAGTATAAGTGCACCAAGTGCAAGCGAAGTGGATGAGCGGCAACAGCTGGGCCAACATGGGACAGAAGTGCATCAAGTGCCACATCAACGTCTACCCGCACAAACAGGTCAGAATAAGAACCTTTACGATGCAAAGCCTGTGAAAAAGCATGCCCGCCCCGTGAATGGGAGCTCGAGCTTCATTTGATAACTTCTATTCGTAAGGGTCCTATACTTATTCTGTGGAGCACAATTTCTCCTTTTTGACTGAAAAGGAAAGCCCATAATTCAACCACTTTTATTGGTGGACTTCAGCCTGGTAACCTTAAAATTTTAAAATTAAATCATGTGCGGGTCGCGGCGAAGTACTATCCAAAAACTACAAAATAACAAAACGAGGCAACGTGTTCTTCATTTTGAAACAGGGTCTGGAAGCTCATCAATTTAGGAGAAGCTGGTTGAGAGATATCTCAAAGCACTAACCAGCATAATTCAGCCTTCCCACAGCATATAGATTGAAAACCAATTAACTGTAGGCTAACAACAGTACAAAACAAATAGGACAAGAAACTTGCAGTGGAAGAAACGCGAATTTTTTTAATGTTCTTCTGGGGTGTTTTGTATATTTTTAACCTTGACCGAAATAATGAGAGAATTTTATGTTAGGACATCACACACGTTAAGACTTTTGCGTCCAAAATTCTACATGTGGCCCTTGAACCAAACTTTCTGCGGAATAATGAGTGTATGTTGCACTGTACTTTTTATAGTTTATTTTCACAGGCAATTAGGCTTCTTTAAAACAGCAAGCAGTCAAGACTGAGATGACATTAAACTAGAGAACCGGCTCAACTAATACAACAAGTGGTAATCGGAAATCACCAAGTTATTCGATCAATTTAAAGGGGAATTTTTTCATTTGTGGGCAAGACAAAAGATGTCTCAGTTTTTTATGAGCGAAATAAGGAACAACACTCTGAATAGGCTGAGGACTAAATACTTCGCAACAAGTTAGCCTTATGGGCTGTTCTTCAGAGTCGCAAGTTTGCGAAATTCCGGGCTCACGAACAATCCACTGTTATTCTTTTTATAAAATCTATGTTTTTGTATACTCACGTTCTTCTGCACCATCCCAAGTAGAAAGCGACTTTAGACTTTTTTATATTAGGACAGGAATTCGCAGATTTAATCTCTTCAACATATACACAGACAAGATAAAATATTGAAGTAAGATGACTTTATAGTACTCCTTTTGGGGGATATTTGTAGATACATTGCTACTGCTATTTGCTAAAATGTATCGCTTAGCGGTTGGCTGATCTCTTTTCGGGACCGTATTTTGATTACGGTTGCCAAAAATCATAAGGGTTTGAACGTTTTCTCATTGTGGTTCCGGCTCCAGTTTGTGTCGCTGCTTGCAATGGGATTACAACGAATGATAAACTTTATAAAGGCACAGTTGACGAGTTTATTGTTCATCGTCCAGTAAATCTCGTTTGAAGGTGAAAATGTCATTATGAGGCTCCTACGTTTTATTTACGAATGTTTCAGATTGACGCTTTTTTTGTATGAAATGAAATTATATTTGGTTTATTGCGGATGCACTGTTCAGAAAAATTACTTAAAAACAATATAAGACATAGTTACGGAACAGGCTGTGAACATGAAGTGAAGCTGACAACTGTGCGTTTTGTTTTGGTTTTTTGTCATTAGGTGTCACATTTGGGTGTCATTCAAATTGAATGACACCCAGTTTTCAGATGTGTTTCTTGTCTGAGATTAATTATAAAATTTTATCTTTTCCCAGCTGTGCAGTTTAGTCTTACCACTTATTCATATATCGTTTTTTTCCCCTGATTATTATTTGTCTTCAAACCATCACATCCTATTTGAGACGCGTAGTATGAACAAACCAGGTTTTGATTTTATTCCGAGTGTTTACACAATACCTTATTCCACCTTGCGCAAGACTAGGTTATTTTAAACAAGGTTTTACGAAATGAAACTATTTTAAAGAGCGGTGTGTTAAGCCTAAAAACCATCTAAGAAAATCAATCGCTCTATAACTGGTGACCCGAGCTATCAAGTCCGAACGTACTATTGTGCTTTATCGTCCAACCACAATAGTTGCAAATGCAGGTTTCAGGTTAAAACATTAGTAAGATATATTCTTGAAAAAAAAAGTATGACTGGTTCGTTGCAGTCGAGGCCCAATTCACGAGATAGGAAAAGAAAAACTTGTTAGCAGCGGTTTATAAAATGTCTAATTATATCTTTGTTTCGCTTTTTGAGGCTCGAATTGTCTTGGCTATGGAACTCGTATGTAGTCTCTTCCAAATAGGTATTCACAGTTGCGAGGTTTATCTGAAAATACAGAATTAGGAGAATGAAGGTATAAAAGTGTGTCAACCACATCATGCAATGTTTATATATTGTTTAATAATGTATTGCACGAATAAACAAACGACGACAATCGGTTTCCACTATCGCACTTACTGTGGTGTCATGTTCAGATGAGATGAAGCCGAGCTTCCTCCACAACGCGAGGAACGTGTCGCTTGCCAAATGGATGTGCTGCTTGTATGTCCGTCGTCCACCTTCAAAGAGAGAGGAGTGAATAATGACTGTGCCGTTTGCCATATGCCAAAACATAAGACAATTAAGGAAACAAACAGGTGCTTCGTTAGGTATGTAAGCAGTGAAATGTGTGTATACATGGACAAATATCCTTTTTGTGTTTACATCAACCTCACAAGGAAATAAATAAAAAATGACACAAAACCTACAATTTCCACGTTTTGAAAATAAAGCGTGAAATGCTCGAGTACCTACATTGAGTGGTCCATTCCACATCCGGTTTGGTAACGTCCTAGGTTTTGGGCTCGTATTTGAGTGGCACAAAGAAAAGTTAACGATCGAGCACGGCTCTATATTGATAGTATACTACACCTTCGCTTTACTAAGAGGCTGTGGTCTTCCAGGTATAACCGGCCCCACCTTAGATGGTTGATGCCGGAAGGCACAATCTATTGCATTCTGCTTGCTGTTTGTAGTTTTCGTTTTCTCGCGCTATTGTATTTCTATTATATTTAAGCATAGTTACCCGTTAGGAGGCTGATGGCAAGTCCTATTGCGATAGTTAAAATGGCGCTAATGAGGTTGCTCCAATACGTGGACATCTGGGAGAGGAAGAAGCCGCCAGTTGATCTGCGACAAATTAAAGTACACTCTCAGATACCGGAAACCTCAGAAACACTCAAAAAGCTTTATTATTTTAACATAGCCTAGTCATTCGCCAAGTCGCTCAGTGGATTGCCGCGATTGGATGTTCCCAGCTCTTTGCTGGAAATTAGATCATCGAGATTTGTTAGAGCGCGTGAAAATCATATGCCAAGTTTGATGTTTGCTTCACTTTAAGGCACCAAGTAAATTTTAGATACGTTAGAAGATATCGAGTATATGTAGTGAAAAGCAGGTACGGTTCAACGCAGAGCATAAGATTGGCCGCCTATGTGTTACGAAATGTATAGACATTTGTGCATTTACTTGAACCAACCAAAAAGCAGACACAGTTTTGTTTTTGTCTTTTTTGTGGTCAGCGCACAATTAAGAAGGAAAAAAAAGAACTTACACTCGCTATTGAGACACGAGCGATATTTTGTAGCCTGTCGAGTGATTGTTAGAATATTATAGATCATATATATTGAAAAATATTTTTTTTAGGAATGTGAGAATTCCTGGTATGAGAGTGCTGTAGCTCTGATGTCATATGCACGTGAACGCATACAAAACACCGACAAAAGTTCGAAATATTATAAAAGAGTCAACGTACGCCTGCTATTTGGCCATGAATTGCTAAGAATTCATCGCGTATTATCTAGATAGTAAAAATAACTGTCTCAACAATATAATTATGCTATTATGCTCTAATATTTTGGACTCTGGTAACAGAAAACGTGTGCGCTCTTCTACATGTTAATATTATTACCACCTGCTGAAATGTATCGTATCGTCATACAAAACGGCGCTTTAAACACTCATGGTACATGATACCTGATATTTGTGCTAAAGGTGCAGCTCCACCTAATTATTTTAGACGTACTAAATAAATCTCGAGGTATTTATTGTGACCAAACGAAGAAAAGCACAAAAGGTGGAAACTTCATTTGTTATGCAGATGGTTTTGTTGCGGTCCTGCATCCTGTGCTATTCTTTGCCAGCAAAATATTTATTGACATAAAGGAAGTAATGTCATTAGCCTCGCTTTTGTGGCTCTCACTCTTAACAATTTATACAAAGTGACTGATTACGGAAGCCCTTAATAAAATACAGCTATTCGCGTTCAATAGTTTACTGCCGCTTTAATGTTTTTGGTATAATTTGCTAGTAGTCAGAATCTTGTAATTACCCAGCTAGTTAGTTGACGAAACCACGATGGTATATATGTTAACCCACAAACTTATGATTCGGTATATACGCTGTCTGTGCTCTGGCAGGAGAGTAGAAAAAATCGTCGCCTCTATGACACACAGGTCGGTTTTTAGCCCACGTAAAAGCCGACCTGTTACACCCCTGGCATTCTGACATCGTTCCGGCTTCCCGGTGTTAAGCTATTAAAATTAAAACCGTGATGTGGAGGGGTGAGAATAAATTATTTACGGCACATTGGTGTATTCTACAATGTCGTTGCTGATTTTTTGTGTTTATTGCAAATTATTTAGAGTTATGAAAGTCAACCCATACGTTTGACGTCCTTACTTCATCTGTAGAACGCCAGATTCTTGTTTTTTTAAAGACTGTTCGTCCCACAAACAGGAACTGTTCAGACCACATTTTCAACGTCGGGAAATAATTTGGCCTGGTATTTGTTTCTAAAAAATACAAGCCATTCCCTTTTGTTTTATTGTCCCTAACAGAAAAAGTTGTTTTATGTCCGAACTTGTAGACTCAACTCTAGTTTTCGCTACATAAAAAAAGCTTCCTCTACAAACAACGTTGAGAGCATTCAAGAGCACGCGATTATTTGACTGAACTGGCAAAATTGCTGCTGCGAAGCCTCCCGCTACCAACCGTCTTGGAAAGCAATTATCTGGCGGTAAAGGAGAAGAATTGATTTCAATGTGCCAGTCAGGTGTTCGGTAGCATCCTGTTCTTCATTTGTGGTACAGAACACAGCCCATGTTGAAATTCCTTCCGTTAACACAATTTCCCAGCACCTTCAACGAAGCCCCCGTGACACACAGTCTGCACTTGAAAATGCAGCGCGCAATATGACCTTCGAGGTTTTCGAGGTGATCAATCAATGCCTTGGGGGGGGGGGGGGGGGGCGTTGATGGCGGTGCGTTTTTAATTTTATGGAGCCACAAAAAAGCTCCAGGGCGCGCATAAATCAATAAGTACAAATAAGGTTTAGCGAAATTTATGTTTACATTCAGTTGAGATGTAGTAGCTTTCTTATTCTAGCATTAAATCTAGTACAACGGTCAATCGACTCCCTCTCCGCTCTCAAAAGAGCGGCCTGCTCTTGGGTTCTTAAATTCTTCGATCAAACAGTGACGGATACTGCGTTGCTGCATATTGGTGAAACCGCGAAAACCTAAGCCGCGGCAGGAGCATTGAACGCGACATGAGTAAAGGCCTATTCACTGCTCATCTGCGTTTATCATCGCTCGTGTTAGTAGCCTAACTTCTCGGTCGCTTCGTAGAGCCATTTTAACAGTTGTTACGTTTTTCACGTAAATTACGGGGCACGCAAAGGTTAGAAACCGCACCGTGCCGTTTTGCAAATCAAGTGTGGCAAAAACCCCAAATCTCCAAACCCAAAAGCTGTTGCCCCAAAACATTTTCAAGATGCCTTGTTACGAAACAATTCACGCCAAACCGCTGACAAAGGGACCAGCTGAAGCCAAGATTCAGGGCTGCTGTGTGCTCACTGTCAATGACTCAATAAACACTGAAACAAAGCAAGCCCGATCCGTTTCGGATATGACAGCACCATATTTTTTATCGTTATACGTTTTGACATTTCAATCCCAAACAATATTTAGTAATAGAAAAACCTTAATGCGTGGAGTGTGTTCAATTTATGATTAATGAATTATAAACAGTAATAAAACGAAATCCGTTGTATTCAGATAGACGAGTCGTCAGGTTCTTTCCCTAAACTGATGCTGTTCAAACATTTTATATAATGCCGCGCGCGCAACTTCCCAAGTAGGCAGCGCGCGCGTGGTCTAGCGGTTATAGCGCCCGCCTCCCACGCGAAAAGCCAGGGTTCGATTCCTGGCCGCGGGGACGCCTTTTTGTTGACATCTAATGTAATGTTCTGGTAAATTCGAGAACTCATGTTGCATGTTCGAGGTCAGAATGTTCTACACGCCGAACCTTCTGGGCCGATTATTCGAGAAGCCCACGCATGTACATAAGGGGCTCCGCGTGGCGAGCCGCAGTCAGTCTCGCCCCAGCGTTCGACTCTGCGCTTACGCCGACTTCGACGCCCGCGACGCTCTATTGTTATCTTCTGTTTCCTTCTTTATTTTTGGGCACAAGTTCGCCCCATTAAACGTTTAGTTTCTTCAGCTATTCGCCGCCTCATCACTTGTCCTTCGTGACATTTTGGTGGAGGTGCGGGGTAGCGCATGTCCCTGCAGCGTACCCCTCCGAGGGCCCGCAGTGCAAGTCCAACGCCCAGCCCGCGAAGAACCAACGAAGGCACTACCGAGATCCGGTTCAGTCGCCGCAACCTCGGCCTACCCCCGGAACTTGCACCACTGCCGGACAGGACGAAGAAGCTGCCGAAGCCGACGATGACCACCACGTCGCAGCCAGACGGAACGCCAACGACGTCCATTGTCTACGTGCAGGCCCCACCAAGGACGCCGCCCAATTTCAGTGGCAATCCTCATGAAGATGTGGACGACTGGTTGGGCCAGTACGAACGCGTCGCACGGTTCAACGGATGGGGTCCTGAGCAGAGCCTGCAAAATGTCTACTTCGCTCTGGAAGGCACTGCACGCACCTGGTTCGAGAACCACGAAACGTCAATTTCGTCATGGCAAGACTTCCAGGCGGAGCTTCGACGCACTTTTGCCAGCCAGCAGCGACGTCAGCGGGCCGAAGAACTTCTTCAAGCAAGAAGCCAAGGGCCGAACGAGAGCGTCACAAGTTTCGTCGAGGACGTTCTCCATCTCATGAACCGCGCCGACCCAAACGCTCCTGAAGAGAAGAAGCTGCGGTTCCTGATGCGAGGAGTGAAAGAAACCATCTTCGGAGGCCTTGTGCGGAACCCGCCTATCACCGTCCAAGACTTCATCACCGAGGCCACTAACATCGAACGTGCCCTACAAGCACGTGCCTCCCACTATCAGAGACTTCCTGGCTTCGCTGCCCTCTCGCCGTACAGCAGCAACACCCCGGACATACGCGAGATCATCCGGGACGTCGTCCGTGAGGAAATCAAGAAGCTCCTGCCTGCTACCCACCAGCCTGCTTCGGTGTCAATAGCCGAAGTTGTCCGCGAGGAGGTGCAGCGGGCAATTCAACCGGAGGCTCCTGCCAGCGTAGCTGCACCCGAGGAGCCCACCCTGACCTACGCCGCAGTGACCCGACGGCCACCGCCTCCTCCTCGAGCCTATGTCGCGCCACCCCGACGTCTGTCTCCTGCACCGCAGCCCGACCGCCGCAGCGAAGACCAGGTCCAGTACGCCGCCCAAGAGCCCCGCGCACCCCGGAAGACCGACGTGTGGCGAACGCCCGACCGACGCCCTCTGTGCTTCCATTGCGGGGAACCGGACCACACCTACCGCCGATGCCCATACCGACGACTCGGGCTACGCGGATTCCACCCGAACGACCCGCGCCCCCGTCATGGTGAACGCCCTCGGGAGATCGCCGAGTACCTTCGACGACCTCAGTCCCCCGAGCCTGCGTCCCGCCGAGAGTTCCGGTCGCCTTCGCCACGACGTTCCGCTTCGCCGATGCACCGACCCCGACGTGAAAGCCTGTCGCCCCTCGCTCCACGCCGGGGAAACTAGGCGCGGCAACCCCTGGAGGTGGAGTTGCCGAAGACGACCGACGCCAAGATCCTCCACGAACGTCGGAGGGCCCCCACTCGAACGCTACCAGAGACCGAAACGACGCTCCTGCAACGGTGTCCAACAACGTAAACGTCGTCATCGACGGCCACGACGCATCAGCACTCGTGGACACCGGAGCAGACTACTCAGTCCTGAGTGGGAGGCTCTCCCGCCACCTTCGAAAAGTCATGACGCCGTGGGAGGGACCTCAAATACGAACCGCCGGAGGGCACCTCATCACACCAGTCGGGAGATGCACTGCTCGCGTCGAGATCCACGGTGAGACGTGCCCTGTCAAGTTCGTCGTTCTGCAAGACTGCTCGAGGGACGTTATTCTCGGAATGGACTTTCTTTGCGAGTATGGCGCCGTCATCGACCTCGGAGCAAACCGATTGACTCTGCGAAAACCTGCTTCACCACCGGAGGAACCCAAAGCGACGTCATCTGCGGTCCGAGTCCTCGCCAGTCACGTCAACTTACCGCCGCGGTCGAGTGTTTTCGTGCCCGTCGGGAGCACCGAAGCTTTCTGCGGCGAATTTCTGCTCGAGGGGAGCCTCCAGTTGCTTCTAGGAAGAGGAATAGGCGTCGCAAGAGGTGTAGCTGAACTTCAGGGTGGCCGCACTGTGGTCCTCGTGACGAACTTCCGAAACGAAGCGCAACACCTCACGAAAGGTGCAGCCGTTGGCCACGTCGAGGAACTCCGAAACTCCGCCGAAATCGCCGCCATTACTGACGAATCCTCGCCACCTCAGCAAGACAGCACGTCGCCAGCGCAGCTCGACATTGACCCTAAGCTTCCGGGCCCGAAACGACGTCAGCTGATGAATCTCCTCACCGAATACCGCGACTGCTTTGCGACGTCGTCGAAGGTGCGCCAAACCGCCGTTGCGAAGCACCGCATCGTTACCGAGGACGACGCGCGCCCTGTGCATCGATCTCCATACAGAGTCTCCGTTAAAGAAAGGCAGGTGATTCAGGAGCAAGTCCAAGAGATGCTGAACGACGACATAATCCAACCTTCAAGCAGTCCATGGGCCTCTCCAGTTGTACTGGTTAAGAAGAAGGACGGGACGCTTAGGTTCTGCGTGGACTACCGGCAGCTGAACGCAGTGACGAAGAAGGACGTCTATCCACTCCCCCGCATCGACGACACGTTAGACCGGCTGCGCCACTCTCGATACTTTTCATCGATGGACCTGAAGAGCGGCTACTGGCAGATCGAAGTCGACGAACGGGACCGAGAGAAGACAGCCTTCGTCACACCGGATGGACTGTACGAGTTCAAGGTGATGCCCTTCGGACTATGCACGGCGCCAGCAACATTCCAGCGTGTCATGGACACCGTACTGGCAGGACTGAAGTGGCAGAGCTGTCTCGTCTACCTCGACGACGTCGTAGTGTTTTCCGGCGACTTCGACGAGCACTTGCGACGACTCCGAGCTGTTCTCCAAGCCATACGGACCGCCGGACTCACCCTCAAGCCGTCAAAGTGTCGGTTCGCCTATGACGAACTGAAGTTCCTAGGTCACGTGGTTAGTAACGCAGGCATTCGCCCAGACCCAGAGAAGACTCGCGCCGTCGCAGCATTTCCAGCACCAAGAGACAAGAAGGCCGTGCGAAGGTTTCTTGGACTATGTGCCTACTATCGGCGCTTCGTTCGGGATTTCGCAAGGATTTCCGCACCGCTCACAAACCTCACGAAGGACGCCGAGAAGTTCGAATGGGCCGAGGAGCAGCAGCAGGCATTCGACGAGCTGAAGCGACGACTGCAGACTCCTCCTGTCCTTGGACATTTCGACCAGGATGCGGAAACCGAGATTCACACGGACGCAAGTAACGCAGGACTTGGCGCGGTACTGGTTCAAGTGCAAGATGGAACCGAGCGAGTCATCGCCTACGCAAGTCGGACATTGTCCAAGGCGGAGAGAAATTACTCCACGACTGAGAAAGAATGCCTTGCGGTCGTCTGGGCAATCACGAAGTTTCGTCCGTACTTATACGGGAGCCCGTTCCGTGTAGTCACGGACCACCACTCGCTCTGCTGGCTGGCGAACCTCAAGGACCCGTCAGGACGCCTCGCTCGATGGAGTCTCCGACTGCAAGAGTTCAACATGACCGTGGTCTACAAGTCAGGCCGCAAGCACAGCGACGCCGACTGCCTGTCCAGAGCTCCCGTCGAAACACCTTCCGGCAGCAGCGACGACGATGACGACGAGTGTTTCCTGGGCGCAGTGAACACCGATGACATGGCCCGACGTCAACGAGGCGATCCTGAGCTGCGCGCACTGATAGAGCACCTGGAAGGGCGCGGAAGTGCCATACCACGTGTTTTTTCACGTGCCCTGTCGACATTTGCCATTCGACAAGGTGTACTCTACAAAGAGAACTTCGGAAACAACGACTCGCCGTGGCTGCTGGTAATCCCGACCGACCTTCGGGAGGAGATCTTTCAAGCCTGCCACGACGACCCGACGTCTGGACACCTAGGTTACAGCCGGACACTGGCCCGTATTCGTGAAAAGTATTACTGGCCCAAGCTCCCGAATACCGTCCACCTATACACACGGTCATGCCATGAATGCCAGCGACGCAAGAAACCCCCCACGAGACCGGCCGGACTCCTGCAGCCAATTTCTCCACCAACAGCACCCTTCCAGCAGATCGGAATGGATCTACTTGGCCCTTTTCCGCCGTCGACGTCGGGAAATCGCTGGATCATCGTCGCCACAGATTATCTCACGCGGTACGCCGAAACGAAAGCCCTTCCTTCCGGAACTGCTGTGGAGGTTGCCAAGTTTTTCATTGAATCCATCGTCCTCCGGCACGGCGCTCCCGAAGTCCTGATCTCAGACCGTGGATCCTCGTTCATGGCCCAGCTGACACAAGAAGTCCTTCGTCTCAGCCAGACCAGCCATCGTCGCACCACGGCGTACCACCCGCAGACCAACGGGCTGACGGAAAGACTCAACAAGACCATCGCCGACATGATCTCCATGTACGTCGACGTGGAGCACAAGACATGGGACGAGGTGTTGCCGTACGTCACTTTTGCCTACAACACGGCCGTGCAAGAGACCACCGGGGTTACCCCTTTGAACTAGTTCATGGTCGCAAAGTGACGACAATGCTGGACGCGATGTTACCCCACGAACCGGCTGTCGATGGAAGCGACGACGCCCAGGTGGTTGCCCAACGGGCAGAAGAAGTCCGTCAGCTCGCCAGACTCCGTATTCAAGCCCAACAACGTATCGACACTGGCCGCTACAACCTTCGTCGCCGGGACGTCCACTTTCAACCCGGAGAGCGGGTGTGGGTGTGGACACCGATCCGCCGCCGTGGTCTCAGCGAGAAACTCCTGAAGCGCTACTTTGGACCCTACAGAGTGCTTCGTCGACTCGGGGATCTGAACTACGAGGTGATGCCCGACGGAACACGGACTTCATCACGCCGCCCTCCACGACCAGAAGTCGTCCACGTCGTGCGCATGAAGCCGTACTACGCTCGATAGGACTGTGGACCTTATGTGTTCCAAATGACTCTTTAGCTTACCGTTCTTTTTGTTTGCTTTGTTTTGTTTCGTGCTGCATCGGGGCGATGCACTTTTTAAAGGGGGAGTAATGCCGCGCGCGCAACTTGCCAAGTAGGCAGCTCGCGCGTGGTCTAGCGGTTATAGCGCCTGCCTCCCACGCGAAAAGCCAGGGTTCGATTCCTGGCCGCGGGGACGCCTTTTTGTTGACATCTAATGTAATGTTCTGGTAAATTCGAGAACTCGTGTTGCTTGTTCGAGGTCAGAAAGTTCTACACGCCGAACCTTCTGGGCCGATTATTCCAGAAGCCCACGCATGTACATAAGGGGCTCCGCGTGGCGAGCCGCAGCCAGTCTCGCCCCAGCGTTCGACTCTGCGCTTACGCCGACTTCGACGCCCGCGACGCTCTATTGTTATCTTCTGTTTCCTTCTTTATTTTTGGGCACAAGTTCGCCCCATTAAACGTTTAGTTTCTTCAGCTATTCGCCGCCTCATCACTTGTCCTTCGTGACAATATCTTCAAGGGCTTCAATGTATTTATTAACAAATAAATGTGGTGAGACGAAACGTTCGAAATTATACATAAAGATATTAAAGATGGTAGATATAATTTTCAAGTATAAAATATTGCATAGGTTTATACTTGTTTGTAATGCGAAATTAGAGCGCAGCTCTTGAGGTATTTTAGTTTTTCAGTATACAGTGCTACAAAATTTAAGAGAAATATATATATATATATATATATATATATATATATATATATATATATATATATATATATATATATATATATATATTGATTCTTTTTTCGTTCCGTTGGGGGGTAGGTGAGAGAGGAAGAGGGAGGTAAGGTGAGGGCCCTGATTCGTGGCGGCAGTTATGTCAAGAGAGAAGGCAAGAGAGGAGAAGGAGGGTACGGTGGACGCCCCTTTTTGGCGGGAGGGAGAGGCGTGAAGCCGCGCTCCGTTAAGCCGCGGCCTGTGACGTCCCATAACGCAACGCGCGCAGTATTGCATTTTGGGACGTCAAAAACCTACAAAGCAATTTAGCTTCTCCGCTAAATTAGCGGGGAAGGTGAAGCGATGTATAGGTCTATGATGTCCCATGATGCAGAGCGCGCAGTGCCGCATTATGGACTTTAGGGTGCCCGTTCCTGCAGAGAGCTGTTACGCCGACGCCGACGACAACGGCGACGACGCTCTATGCAGGAACGGGCGCCTACGAGCTGCCGTTTAACATACATTGCCCTCGTCTGTGATCTATTTTATGTATATCCATTTGCGTTATATCTGCTTTAAGTAGTGTTTCTTGGTACGGGAACACAATAACGTTTCACGTACCCGCCCATGTATCGCACAAAAAACTTATTCGTCTAATATGCATTTAGAGGCATAATGGCCATACAGCGCTATTATGTAAAGAAAAAAAAAAGGTAATGTTCAAATCACATACTTTTATAATTTAAAAATTGGTCTACCATATGGCTTTGAACAATACAGATAGTAATTTACTTCCACTGGCTGGAATTAGAAAGTACTTTGTTTGCCGCTCTCCATTCTGTTATCTGGAAGGCTGTATTATCCAGAAAAACGTTCGTCTTTGAGTTACGCTGCCCGTCAAGATCGGAATCTGTGGCCACTGCTTCTGAGTGGCCTATCCCTGCTTCCATCGCGCGCCCACGTCCAGGCTCCGATGATCATTGCAAAATCGGGACGCTCTACCCAGCAGCTTTTGCTGCACTTTTTTGTCGTCCCCCCCCCTCCCCACCACCACCACCACCTAGTCATCAGGCAATGCCTGCCACTCTGCCCCCAACACGGATCATAGATCCACACCTCAGGTTTCCGCCCTCTACGGAGGTTGAAGACGCAGCAGCAAAGGGGGTTCTAGTGCACCACACTTTGGTTGGTTAACGCGGCCAAACTGGCACCACTCTTCTCTTTCCACGGTGTTTCCCTGTGCTCGCGCAACGTTATTTAGTGCCATCGGAACAGCCTAGCTTTTCATGTGAATAGCGAGGCACGCTATGCCTTAAATGTCTTGCGTGCCGTACTGCAAATCGAATGCCGCACAATATCCTGATCTAAAGTACCGCGAGCTGCCGTCCAAAGACCTCAGAGTGCCTGGATACGAAACATTTCACTGCAAGCAAGCGATAACCCGTTCCTAATGAGACGATCACTCGACTTTAATTTAACTCACAGCGTCAGCGGAATCACCCCTCCACAGCACAAATTGTCTGCGTTCGTTGTAAGAATATCGACCAGCAAGCGACGAAATCCGGCCAAGAAACACGACTTGGTCCCGGTGTTTAGCAGGCAGAGCCGGGTGGGCGGGCAGAGGCTCTTTTTCGCCGTTAACTAGCGCCACAGCGGCAGCTGCGGCACAAAAAAAAAACGATCGTCTTCACCGGAAGGCAAGAGGAATAGGCAGGCCGCTCCTGCGTGAGTGGGAGAGTAGAAGATCGAGCGGCCGTGGCGGTATTAGTGGTATCATCATATATTCGCCAACAACGTAAGAAACGTAGAACATGGCTTACTCCCGAGTATCTTATTATCGCTCTGCATGCCATAGAGACTTCCGTACTTGTCGATAAGAATGTTGAAGAACGAATCAGGATGCCAGAACTCCAAATATAATAACTCACGCCCTCTATTTCTAAAGCTGTCAATGAATATAGTCCTTGACTTGTGTTTTAGGCTCCCATATAAAAAAGCCAAACAAATTTAGGAATGTTGCGAAAACCAGCACGCGCATGAGGAAATGACGCGAAACGGACACTGTCAAGAGGAATTCGCATAAGAAAATATACGCGAACCAGTTCGTAATACGCAGAGGGCAAGGGTAAATCCTTGGCGATCTATGAAGCGAGTCCTACATAAGCAGGTGTTCCAAACACATTTCGCAGTAAAAAAAAGAGGAAAACCCGAGTTGGGCAGTTAGCATAAGAAGTGCCGTACTTACTGTTATAGCAATAAACAACAGATCTAGATCAAGATAATGTTTGTTTAGCTTTTGTGAGTGGAAAAGTTATCCTATATAGATGGCAGCAATTGGCTCTTCATATGCTACAACGAAAAGCAAGAGAGGCTGCATTATTTGTTTTAAAGGCATGCATTGAAATATATTTAATGTCCCAAAAATATATTACGTGTTATCGTGAGTAAGCAAAGTTTCGTTGAAGTGTCTCGATGTGCCAGTGATGTTTCCGGTGCAGTAGTCGACCGTCACAGGCAGTCTTGGAGGCAGGGATCCTTGGATAATTTTTTGAGACATGTGCCACATTTGGAAAGACACCGTCAGTAGTGTGGCGGTACTAGCGCCCTGCAGTGATTGAATTACATTTTTAAACAAGCTTATGTTTAATTATGTCTAAACTTATCCTTTCAAAAACATCTGCACAGTCGAGATTACAAGTTTACGGTTTCCATTATTAATTACCCTAGGACTTTATGTATTTTAATTGATGTTGAATATATGAAGAGAAACTAAATTCTGATATTTTTTTTTATAAATTCGCCTAAACATGGAAACCTCTTTATATATATGGTGACGTTGGTATATGGGTTTACATGACAAAATAAAAAGACAATGAACTAAAAATGCAGACACTAGTATCATTTTTTACATGAGATGATTACGCCAACTAAAAGTACCCCAATAAAATTATAACGGTAATATAGAGATATGTTTATTATCATTAATATGTAAAACTGCTATATACTTAGCTCATTAGGGCATAAGAGAATCATCAGGTCCTTATCTATGGCCCTGATTTCACGCCATCAACTGATGTTTGCGTTCCAAAAAGACCTTTACGAGCTTCTTTTTATTTGTTATAAAGCCATCTTATGTATTTCTATGAGCCGTATATAACACCTACATTACACCCTTGTTGGGGTGTTTCTTAAGTCAAATATTTTAGCATTTAAATTGATTATGATTAATTTGTAATCGCCCTGCTTGTGATTCAGTACCAAGGCATCTGCTGTTGATGATGAAAACAATATATGAATAATTAAATAAATAAAAAATATCAAGAATGAATCAATCAATCAATGAACGAATAAATAAATAACTAAATTATTAATAATTTAACCAAATAATATATTTAATATGTAATTATTTAATATTTAAGCACACATTTTATGCGTCTCATCAACGTTGCTTTACTTAATATCATTCCGTGAATGCGCGTAGTAGCTCCGACGAAAATATAAAAATTGTCAACCTAATTACGTTTGCATTTCTGTTTTAAATACTTCAATGAGCGAAGAACTATTTCAGCTCTTGGACTCAAAAAGGCAACAGGTAAGTTCAATATATATATTATCGTGAAGTTCCATCCGTTTCAATAATATAACCCAACATATTCCCTCGAGGAATATCAATCTGTCACAAAATATTTTTCATTAAAAAAATAAAAACATATTCAGTCATTGTTGATTTATATCTTAGATCTGAATATCAGAAAGGAAATGTCTTAAAGGGAACAAATAAAGGTTGTCGGCAGTGTGTTCGAAAGCACTGGAGAAGAAAAGGGACGTCCGGCTCAGAGCTTAGACAAAGGCATATATTCTCTTATTTCTCGTGGCTCCCGAGGCCACGCGGGAGCGTGAGCTGGCGCGCTTACCGGCACTGCGCCCGGCGCAGTGGAGCCTCGGTTGTTTAGTCTGGAACAACATACTCTCGGGTGTTTTCTACAACCCGTGTGGTTGTGGCACCTGTCGACTCTGTTACAAGGTAAAAGCAGACTCAGCAATTGGACTAAAAGTGGCATGGTTCTTTCGTTTCCAATTTAATTTGATTTTGAAAATATTATTTTTATGGTTCTAGACAATTTCTGCGTATACTTGCGTAGATAAAAAAAGAATAAGAGAGTCCTCATTATAAGGTAAAAAAGCCATACTTTGAAGTCGGATTTTGTTTGTGATGACATTAGTCGGAGGCGAAAACAGTGTTACTATTGGTTAAGTTACGGATCGGCTACCTCTATTTTAGCGAACAAAAGAAATCGCTCACCTTTGATTTTAAATCAGCGAAAGGTATCGAAAAGTATAAGAATAACACTTCCTGACTGAAGTAGAGTGAGCATACACGGGGTGTTACCGAAAACGTGGGCCAAGTCGGCTTTGAGAAAACTGCACATCGCACAGAAAAAGTGGTTGATGCCACGGTAGTCTCTGTCAAATGGCCCATCGAAGATGATTATTTGCTTTCAGCGTAATTGGATAATTATTTTTGAGTAATCAAATTGTTCAATTATCGATATAAAAGCATGTTTTTAATTATAATCTTGCTGGACATCGGCGAAAACTAGTAAATGCACCCACATTACAATGATATCAGGCACAACATTTAACGGCGTTTCGAAAGAAAAAAATGCTGAATTTGGATGCGACCTTGGATTTCGGTTTTTAATGGCAACGCATCGCCGCGCAAGCAATTCCAGCTCCACGTGGCCAAAACGGGCAATATACGTGCACCGATACGCATCGCACGTAGGAGAGGCCAGATAAGAAAGCCTCCGGGCTGTCATATGAGGTTGCATTTTCGACGTCGAGACCATCGCGAAAAAGGCATCCTCACGGTCGTTGCGTGGCGGCGCAGGCACGTGGCGCGATGTATCCACAAGTAGCCGGATTACCTGCGAGGAGATGCGCTGCTATAAGAAACCGAAACCCAGCAATGGATCCAAAATTGGTATTGTGTCGGAATGCCGTGAAGTTCTTTGTGTGCCTTATATGATTGTAACGTTGGTGTATTTAGTAGTTTTCGATGATACCCAGCAAGATTCAAATTAAAGCACGCCTTAAAGATCAAGAATTAACATATCAACTACTTCAAATTATTTAATTACCCAAGCATACTGAAAGCTTATAATTTCCCCTAGTGGGCTATTTAAGAAAGACAACTACGCCATCACCCTTTATTCTGCGTGATGCGTAGTTGTCGCATGAGTGATTTGGCCCGCGTTTCGGGGAAAATCCTGCGTGTATAATATATACACACATAAAGTGTTCTGCTTTTGGCACGATCTTTCGCCAGCCCTCTTTCTTTTTCCCTTCCTCTACCGTTAATGCAATCAATTCGTTCATCGCTCTCTTCATTCTTCGTGACTACGTCTGCACTTGTATATTTTACCTCGCTCCTCATACATATATGTATACCGGGTGTTTCAGGAAAATCAGGCCAAATCTCTCCTGCGAAAACGTAGCATCGCACAGAAAAATATTTGATGCCGCGTTGGTGTATGCGCAAGAGCATATTTAGAAAAAAATATAACGTTAAGAAACAAAACTGTGTCTCTTTTGTTTAGAATGCAACTGCTATTTATTTGTTCCTTTTGAGGCATTAGTTTCAATAAGAAACTTACTGGGCATCATCAATAGCCTCTATATTAACCCTTTGTAAACAAGTATAACCCATGCCGAGCATTTTATCTTGTCTTAAAAGACCCTTCAATTCTGACGCGAACTCTAGTTTCGGCTTCTTATCCAAGCGCCTCTCGGTGGCAGCCGGCCTGCCCTCCGACGGCCGAAGCGGATAATCAAGGCCAGACAATTCGCCAGTCCCGCCCTCTGGCCCGCCTCCCTTCCCTCTCGTAAAAAACAAAGAAGCTCCATAGAGAAATATAGTACTACGTAAAGAGCGGACACTTCCATAGGCCCCAGCGGCCCAATTCGATGTCAGCGAGCGCACCCAGCGGCCAGTATAGTCCCTAGTTAAGTGTTGAATGAATGGATACACGCAGTAACAGCTGGCCAGATGAATGAATGGATTCAAGGCGAATTCTGGCGATATTTTTGTATTGGGTAGTAGCATGCGCCCTCTAGTTTAACGAGTCAGTGTTATTGTAACTAGCATGGTTTTTGTTTAAAATAGAATTGTTTTATAAGCATACCTTAATTGTACTGCAGAAGAAAAAGTCATCCAGCGCTACATATAATTCAAACTGACCGCACACCGAAAAGGATATTTTCACATTTGTGCTAACTCTCTTGAAGGGACGACACCAGGGATTGACACACAAAAGTATTTATTTTTGTAACTATGACAAGCAAAACAAGCATCAACTCTGAAGACAAGGAGTGATGTATGTTATTCATACATTACAAAAATAACAATACACATGCAAACTCTATGAATAACGCGTCAACAGTTGTACACTGCAAAAAAAGTACTGCATTACAGCGAGACTTACAGCGACTAATGCAATGTGATGGAGGGCATTTAAAAAAATTACCGTCCAAGTTCCATGAAAGGTGCTCGCACATATGACCATGTGCTGAAAGGCGCTTGCACATATGACTGGCCCAGTGGCTTCTAAATTCAATGACCGAATGCAAATGTCCGTCAACAAAGAAACTATAATCACAATACTTCTTACATATACCGTATACCATGACCGCGACGCGGAGGAATGACTAGAAACCTGCACGAGACAACAAGCCGCGGAACCAACTCAACGCACACAACGAGGCAAGAGACACAGACCAAGCAGCCGAAGTATCCGCCCCCGTCGAGTCCACGACTCCGAAGCCAACCGTCCTGCCGCAGCCATAGCCAAAGCCGTTAAAGTTGTTTTTGAAAGTTTTCAAAGTTCGCAATAATTTTAAAAGTTTACTCTATACAATGAAGTTATTTATTAATAATATATATCTGACAAATGTTCAAAATAAGTGGCACTGTTGCGCCTATTAACGGCCAGTAGAGTCCCTAGCTCCTGGGCCGCGAAACGGCTTGAGTGGCCACTCTTTACGTAGTACTATATTTCTCTATGGAAGCTCAGCGCGCGCGCGGCCAGGCGATAAGGAACGTCTCGCTGTTCGAAACAGCATGACATCCCAAAATTGAGCTTTGAATTGACTTTTGGGTTTACCTCCGCCATGTGAAAAATGATTCGAGTTTCAAATTGCGATGTCACCAAAAGACGTCGAATACGCGCACCCCAAAGTTCAAATTTATTCTATTTTTTTTCAGCTTCAGATTGTGTCGGCAACTTTAGTACACTCAGCTTTACAACATCTTCAAGCTTGTTCGAGCGACCTTACGAATGGAGTCTTATTCGAATGAAGAAAAGGCAAATATGACATCGGCTTAGGACAAGCACACGAAAACAGGAAAAACGCCACAGCGTATTTCTCAACGTGGTACCCAGGGAAACATCTTGGTGGGTCAACAATCCTCAGTAACCATGGACATTTACGTGACCACGGCTCTTTTCACCACCCCCAAATGGCGCCCCGTCTTCAAGCACAGATTCCAAGAAAACATTTTGTCCTATGCCTCACTTAACCCTCACGCGAGTGTCCGTGGTATCAGTGCCGTAGCAGGAATTTCAACGGCAGACGTATGGGGGCTTCTGCACCAGGACAGTATGCACACGTTTCATGCACAACTGAACCAGAGTCTCGAAGCGCGTGACCTCCAAAACCGTCTCAATTTTTCAAGCGGGATCTTAAATGGACTGGAAGAAGACCCACACTTCACAAAGGAAATCGTATGGAGAGACGAAGCAAACGTCGCCAGAAAATCGCAGGTTAATCTGCATAACGCTCCTTACTGGAGCGTCGAGAACCCTAACTGGGTGTTGAGGACCAAATATTGATACGAGTGGTTCTTTAACGTTCGGTGTGGTATCAAGGGAGGTGTCCCCCGTGGTCCTGCTTTTTATGAAAGATCCCTTAACGGGCAACGCTATCTTGAAGGTACCTTGAAGGGTCCCGTCGACGAGTACCAGGCCAATCGGCCTCTGGCAGATAGCGTTCGACGAGTGGTTGTCAGCACGATGGTGCTCCACCACATGCTCACCACCGGGTGCAAATCTGCCGTGCGTGCGAACTTCCCAGAGAGTAGATCGGGCGCGGTGGGCCCATCTCATAACCGGCCCGATCGCCTGACCTCACGCCCTCGGACTTTTTCTTGTGGAGTTAAATCAAGAACCGCGTGTATGTGACAGAGACCGCTACGCCAGATGCACTAAAGTACAAAATCCGTGACGTCTGTCGAAATATTCCCAGTGACGTACTTCGCAGTGCAACCTCCTGTGTCGTCAATAGGTGCCAGTGGTGCAAAGCGGCCGAAGAACACCTCTTCGAACAGTACATTAAAAAAATTATCACAGTTCTGCGTTTTCACTATCGACCCAAGCTTTTATAAAATGAACAGCATTTTAAATCTCTCGGGACTCTGTAGTAAAAATTATAAAAATGAGGCTGAGGGCGTTTGTAATGTACTGAGCAACTACTTTCCTTTAGTGTTTAAACTCGTGGTGTGAATTTACCTTGACATTCTAGTTTAATTTTATTCGGTTAATCAAGAAGAATCAACTAATGGCAACATATTCTGTGCTGTACTTTTTAATTTTGATAAGTGCCTCATATAAAGTGTTTTATATCTGTAAAACAAGATTACGACTATTTTATTTGGCTTATTGTTTCAAAATAGCATTTCCGTTTTAAAACTGTCCCTTCAAATTAAAAAACTTCTAATTAGAAATATATCCTATATGAAAAGAACGCCCCTCCACTTAAAAAAAGTAATTACAAGTTAAAGTATGGTCAGTGAAAATCGTACGGAACAACTAGGTTTCGCGTAACACGTCCAAAATCATTGCGCATGGATACACTTTTCTTGCTTCGAAGTATGATCTTGTTTTGTATTTTTTACATTTATTATAGCACGTGAAATGGTGTAAAGAGCAATTGTTTAGAAAACTAATACTGCAAAACAATAAACTTACATATTTCAGCGAAATAACAAAATAAAACCGGCACAAACGCAAGACAATTGAAAACAAGATATTTACATCTGATAACCCTACTGAAAAAAATCGTATGTACGAGAAGTTCATATGTGTTTATCGGACACGAGAAGAAACGAGATTCTTATATGATACGAGTACTTATGAGAATCCTCGTTTCATACGAGGAGCTATATAAATTCTCGTTTGATACGTGGATTCATATGATTTCTTATTTGATACGTGGATTCGTATGAGCTCTCATTTGATATAAGAACTCGTACAAGTTCCCATTTAATACGTGGAGTCTTACGAATTTTGATATCGGAACCTGTACGGATTCTCGTTCAGAAATGAGAGCTCATTAAATGAGCAGGTTATCAAATTCATTTTAGGCATTTAATGTGGTATCCACATATGCTGGCTGGACAAATGAATCTCTCGGAAAGTCATCCATAGGTTACCTTTATTTTGGGAAGTGCCCGCTCCACAAAGCAGTTGCATAATTAAGCAGGCAATGCTGCCACCACTAGCTCTTTCGTGGGTGCCTGCGCTGCCGCCATCGCTGCCGCTGCTGCTGCCCTCTTCTTGAGCTCCTTCTTCACCCTGCTCCTTTTGTCTTGCAGGTAGGTTGCAACGTAAGAATTCATCTTCGCCATTCTTTTCTTTACCACTTCTTCTGGCCCTTCACCAATGAAGAAGCCGAAGGCCACTGAAAAACGAAAGAAGGCACAACTATTACAGTCATCCACGATTATAATGAACTCGCATAAGGGGAATTATGCCCTATATCGAACCAAAACTCACTGATCGATATGCATGCAAACTATATATCTCGAATAACGAACCCTACATCAGATATGTCGAACTCTCGAGTGGCGGGCCGCACTCTCCTGATGCCTGCAG
Organism: Ixodes ricinus; assembly: GCA_037355805.1. Classification (NCBI taxonomy): domain Eukaryota; kingdom Metazoa; phylum Arthropoda; class Arachnida; order Ixodida; family Ixodidae; genus Ixodes; species Ixodes ricinus. The sequence goes on along the minus strand of JAZHYW010010658.1, from coordinate 8,612 downwards.
CAGGCTTCCCCGCTGTTCACCCATGGAGAAGTGTGCTATACGCGCTCCCGATGCATGCAGCAGACTTCCCCACTGTACACCTGCAGTTAGCGTTGTGCTATGCGTGCTCCCGATGCATTCAGCAGGTTTCCCCGCTGTACACCCGCGGATAGCGGTGTGCTGTGCGCGCTCCTGATATCATGCAGTAGGCTTCCCCGCAGACAGCGGTGGCGCGCTGGCGCCTGCGACGCCCGCGCACAAGCACATGGTGCCGAAAGCACCACGTAAAACACGGCGGAATAGTCATACTCGTTCATTCAATAGACCTATAACTTTTGGGTCGCAGAAATGTTTAGGACGTTCCTCCGACTAGGTCGAGGCAATGCTTGCCAATTTGAAACCAGATCTCTGCGAGCTCAAGAAAGCGTGGAGCAGGCTGGCCTTTGTGTAGGTGCCAACCAGTATCCATGGGTGAGCTGACGGATGTCTAAATTACCACCGAGTTTGTCCGCAAGCGGCTTGTGCACAAGACCGGAAAACTCGGATGTGTAGGCATTAAAAACATTGCATTGCACCACTCCCGACCTAGAGCAAAGCAGCGTCTCATGGCGGCTCTACCGTGGACTTGTGCACGCAGAACCAAATGGGGTAGACACGGTGAAGAATGCCGTTGCGAGGTATGCTATTAGCTTAATAAACACGCTATGCTGAATAAGTTCTCAAGATCCCAGTAAATGAATTAATGGTTTCAAATAAGAGTTATTATGAAAGATCAGCCACGCAATAGAAGCTCATTATTGTGCCATCTGCACTGCATTTACACAATTTTCGAGCTGTTTGTTATAAACAAATTCCACTGCGGAACGTGGTTTTTAAAAAGTTGCACAAGAAACCTTTTCCAACATCAAATTAAGCAATGAATGACACATGAGCAAGATGGTTGCTGGATGCAGTCTCCAGCAGCACATATAGCTTTGCATCAATGCTTGCTTTACATTGCAAAGAGTTTCACGATCACAAGAGCAACGAGGCATTGTCAAAGCAAAGAAATTAAAGAAGTCAATCACAAGTTGGTTGCAGTTACAAGTATGAATAAAGTTGATAGTAAGTTTGGATAAAAGTGCAAAGTCACAGAACCTGTAGCCAACTCAGAAATCAGTTCATGCTCCAGAAAAGTTCTTTCTTCAAAACACACTTAACAGACTGCAAGCTTATTTCGTACCAAGTAAACATCCCCCCCCCTCTCTATCATCTGCTTCAACAAGGGAAACCGTGATAACTCAGAATATTTTGTTAGTGAAAAGCAAGCTTGTACCTACCCCGAACTGCCTCCAGCTTCTTCGGAGTCATAGGCAGCTTAGAGTCCTCCTCCGGACCCTGGTTCAGAAAACGCCGGGAGCGGTTCCCTGTCACGCTCCGAGCAAGGAGCTCTTCTTCTGTCCACATTGCCAGGCAAGCATTTCTTACAAATTTTGAGTCGGTGTCCGATTTATCAGCGCAGTGATTAAACTGTGCTGTCGTCATTGACACACCACTGCCCAGATCAACCTGTAGAAAAATTGAGAATTACAATGGTTGGGATTAGCAGTATAAAAAGCTATCACTGTAGAAGAACTTGACTAATATGTTTTCTCGGATGTTGCGTCACAAAATCCCCGTCCCATCCAAGTGTCGAAAAGGTAGGTGTAGTAATTTTACGGCATGTGCTTTCAAGAAGCTCATGCAGCCATGTATTTCACAGCATCCTTATTCATTCTAGCTAGAATATACACTCACCGAATCCAGAACCGCGAGTGGTTCTTGGATTGGGCGAAGAAAATGCAGAACTTAATAAATATTTCAAGGCCCCTGTAGGTTTGCGGATTGTTTAAATTAGGTGAGAACCTAATAATGGCAGCCATTAGAATTTCAATTATAAAATGTTAATGAATAAATGTTGGTTAATTAGTCAAAATATTGCCACGGTTATATATCCACCCATCTAATGTCTACCAGTTGCACCAACAGACTGTGAAAATGGCATCCAGATTGCAGTGAGCCCTTATCTAAAAATAAAATTTGGATTAAAAAATGTACACCAGTATACTGTACAATACCAAGGGTGTGCCCATATCAGAAGGGCCTAACCCCTACTTTCGGAATGTTCATAAAATAAGCAAACGACATCAAATTTTATTTTATTTTAAGCAAAGTTAAAAAAATTCAAAGGATACAGAAAGCACCCAGATTCCGTAACAACCTTGCCGTCGCAGCACCAATCGTAGAGGTAATGGCTAGCGGCCGTTATTTCCGCGACCAGTAAGAGCCACAGCACAGGCTTTACCGGGAACAATCAATTGAGCCGAAAGATGTAGCACAGAAATAGGAGGCGAACGGCGAAGCTGGTAAGAAATGCAAAAATAAGGTAAAACAATGTTTACTACTTGAAGGTAAACATTAGACAGAATTCTGTCTGGTTGGGGGAGATAATTATTAAAATAGGACGACCAACCCCCATTTATAAATCAGGGGCCGAACGTTTCGAGGCCTGTTCGGCCTCTTCTTCAGGGGCGACTACGGAGGAAAGGAGCTGCAATCTTCTTTTTCCTCTATGGCGATGACAAATGGGCAATGGCAGTTTTTTTATGACACGTGGTGGAGCCCATTCCTATACATAGACGGCAATGTGCCAAGAGACCTATTAATGTTTGTTGGCGTGGTCTGCATGTGCCAAGATTCAGAAAGAGCCTTGGGCGGGTATTAGTTTCCATGTCGAGGATGTGCGTGTTAAGACAGTCAATGCGGTGGTCATCTTTTTCACAGTGTTCAGCAACCGCGCTGTGCTCATGATGAAAGTTGCGCACATCAACCTTGTGTTGACGAATCCGCTCATGATAGTTCTTTGTTTCGCCGATGTATGAGGACGGGCACTCCGCGCAGGGAGTCTTGTACACCATACCTGCGCTTTCTCTTTAGGAGGCCGATCTTTCGGTCGTGGCATAAAGCGTCCAAGGGTTGAAATTGGCTTGTGGGCCATCTGAATGCCCTCCTTCGCTAGCACCCGTGCCAGAGCTTCACTTGTTCCCTTGTGAAAAGAACAAGTAAAGCTCTCGCATGGGTGCTGGCGAAGGAGGGCATTCAGATGGCCCACAAGCCAATTTCAACCCTTGGACGCTTTATGCCACGACCGAAAGATCAGCCCCTTAAAGAGAAAGCGCAAGGTATGGTGTACGAGACTCCCTGCGCGGAGTGCCCGTCCTCATACATCGGCAAAGCAAAAACTATCATGAGCGGATTCGTCAACACAAGGTTGATGTGCGCAACTTCGATCATGAGCGCAGCGCAGTTGCTGAACCTTGTGAAAAAAAAGACCATCGCATTGACTTTCTTAACACGCGCGCATCCTGGACATCGAAACTAAGCACCGCCAGGCGTTGGTTTTGACGAGTCCACTCAGGTCTCCGAACCAAATGCAAAAGGACTGCAGCATTTTTAATGGTCACATGCATGCTTAAAATTTACAATAAATTTTTCACATAGCTAGACTATCTCCAGCAGTACTTTAAATATGCTTATCTCGGCAGAAATTGCCAAGACAAGTCGGATACGGTCACAAAACCAGAAATGGTCAGCCTACCTGATCAGGGTTCCCAGTGGCAACCGGCACAGGAGGGGGCGGTGGCAACATCAGCTGGGCGCTGGCTGAGGGTTGTACCTTCTCGATAGCCTGCCTTGGTGTCAGAATCTGATCGGGTTCTCTTAATGGCACGACCGCGGAGACCTTGGCAGCAGGAGGTTCCAGGCACAGCTCTTCTGGGCTGCTCACATCATAGTCCAAGACTGAGGCTTCATGTAAGGAGAGGGGACATTCCCTCACCGCTCCTTGAGGCTCCTTAGGGACTGGTTGCTCTAGCGGCAGAGGGTGCCTTCCACTGAAGCAGCCAGGAGCTGCTGGAGCAGACACCGCAGAAGACGACTCCGCTCCTGTTGTTGTTTGCGAAGGACATAAAAATTGTATCCTTCATGAGCTGTACATCACAGAAGATTCTAAACGGGCACTCTACCTGCTTTAACAGCTATTTCACACATTTCCGTCACGTCACGACTGGGTGAGACTGTTGCTTACGATGGGGTATACAAGATGGTGTCTGATGCACTGACCCACTGGCCAGCATTAGCAAAGCATTTACTGTTTCAAAATACAAGGAGGCATCTAGCCACAATCGTAGCAGGAATCATTGTAGGAGAGGATATGTTTAGAGGCAAGAGCTACTTTGAATAAATCCCGGCAGGTTGTGGGGTTCAAGCTATTCTGATGTCAGAGATGATGCAGTTGTTGCAATGTATTTCTTAGGTTTATAAATAAAAGAGGACATATTTTACCTTTTTACAGTTATCAACAATAAAAAATACTGTATTTATTTGAATATAAGGCGGTCATGATTATAAGGCGAAGGGGCAGTTGAAGGACCCAAGAAAAAGAAAAAAATCACCATATTGCTATACTGAGCTTCGAATATAAGGCGGGGTATGACTTTGAGACTACGGATTTTGGAAAAAAAACCTCGCCTTATATTCAAATAAATACGGTATGTCTATAATCAATTTACTTTACCATTCAGATGAATAATGTGAAACCAGATTTAGTTTTATTCTGGGCATCTGTTGCAATAGCAATCCAAACTATCATGGCTGTAAGCGGTTAGTTGCAGCCGGTTATAATTCAGCAAAAATATGTGGACCAGCCTTGTAGGGTTATGCTAGTAAAAGGAAAAAATACTTAAAGCCTGAGTAGGACATGCATGTCAAAAGATGCATTTCGCATAAAAAGCAAAAGTAATCGGAAGAATGTTTACGGCACGAGACTCATTTTGTTGTCCAGCAAATTCGTGTGCTCCCGGGAAGGGGGTGATGCAGCCAAATTGGCCAGGTCTGTACTTTTACATTGGCTAGAAAGTCGCTTGATTCATGAAAGTGGCGTACCACCTCAGCAATGGGCGGGGCTTGCTGGGTTCACCGCACTTTAGAAAAGTGGAGGAGGACCGCTCGTTTCATTTGCATCTTGCGTTGTAAATATTACTCCAATTGCAATCTTGTTTCATGAAAAGTGTATTTTTTAACAAGCATGTCTTGTCCAGGCTGTTCTCTCAAATGCCAGAAAGCAACTGAACCAGGGTTACTTCCTTGCTGCCTTTATGACAGCATGCAGTTTGCAAGGTGCGTTGTTGCCCACAATTGCGCATTTGGTCCTGACGATGTTCTGAAGCTATCCGAAACCATTCAAATCAATCGAGGTATTCTGGCCCTGTCCAAAACTTCTTTTAGGAGGTGGTGTCACTTAACCACTAATTGCTGCAACACAATCCCTTTTCTCAGTTTATGAAGTTTGGTACCTTATTAAAAAAAAGGTATGTAATCGGACTACCAATACTAGGGACACAGAACTCTGCCACCTGCTCTCCCCTCTACTACTGATACAATGTAGTAATTAGGACAAAAACAGAAATGATCTGGTGCCACTTACTCTTTTGTAATGTACTATCGCAGACAAAAGACCCGAGGATGCGCAAGCGGCAAGTGAAGCACATCGCTGCGCTGTCAGCCAGCAGTTCTCCTGGTTTCGAGACAACAGAAGAGCACACGCGTGCCCTACTGTGCTTGCAGCAGGCACGTAGCCGGGATTTGGTTCCCGGGGGGGGGGGGGCACCCATGACAAAATGCTGTATGAGGGGGAGTGGGAAGAGGAGGCCCTAGCAAAATGGAAGATTTCGGGGGAGGGGGTCTATGCCCCTGCCCCCCCCCCCCCCCCAAAATGCTTGGCTACATGGCTGGCTTGCAGGCGTGCGAGTATTTCCGCTTCTCTGCAATGCGGTGCTTCTGGCGGAATCTGTTGTGAGATGTCGCGACTGATGATAGCGCTTTTAGCTTTGCAGTGCTTCATGCCAGACGAGTGAACTCTGACTTTGGAACTAAATGATCTTATTTCTTAGTTCACTTGCTGTGACTTGTCGCTTTATAGGTGCTTTATCAGGAAGTTTGCCCTAATAAATGTCACATCAAGAAAAACATGGAATCGCCATATTCAGAAACCCGTATTGCTATTGGCCAGCGATATGAGCCGAAAGCGCTATCTCTAGCTGCTGCATCCGCTGCAGACGTTCATCACCAGCGGCCACCGAAGCGGAGCGTCGTGCCATACACTGTGGCAAGTATGGTCACGCAGAAGAGCGAATAAACACATATGTCCAAAAGCACAGTAGGACTCACATGCGCTCTCCTGTGGTCTCAAAACCAGGCGAGCCACCGGCAGATGGCGCGGCTATGCGCTCCGATCGCCTCTCGCGCGTCCTGGGAAGTTTTGTCTGCGATAGTACAACCATCCAATAGATAACAGCTCCAAGCTTACCATGCAAAGAAAGAATTAACACATATTGTCACAAAGACCAGGCGAAGAGTCTGAGATAATGACTGGGTAACTCAAACTTGTGCCAAACGAAAGAAGAGAGAATGCACGGCGAAACAGCAGCAAAGCGAGCGGCATTGGCGTACAGCCGCGAGATGCAAGACTGACTCGACAAGGTCAGGCGCGACTCCTTCTCTAGCGCGACATCGGTGTCTCACACATTCGGCACAGAAGGTTCCAGCGTCGGACGTTTGTGGTGAGAATGAGCAGGAAGTTTCCAGAACAAGAAAGTATGTAGGGCGAAATGACAAAAGTTACGTCGCGAGCGAGAATAAACACAAAGTTTCTAAAAGAGTGTGACCGGGCGTTGATGCTCGGCACCGCAGGCAACAATATGGCATAAAATATTGTCATGCTGAATTAACTTACGTAGTCTCGACAGGAATATGGTCTGTATGCTTCTGGAGAGGCTCCTTTCCTCATCAAGCTCCAGCCGGAGACGCTTCACCTCTTGCTTAAGAGCCTTGGCTTTAGCTCGCTGAGCCTCATACAGCGCTATAGGAACAGTGCCCTGCAATCCTGAGTAAAGAAGACATTACAACTAAAATGTCAGGGCTGTGGCTACACAGTAATAATTGAAGTTTGAGTAAACATTTTAACAGTCACAATCAATAGTTTTTAATAGTGAAATAGGTTGCACATGATTCTATCTGTTGAATTTTTGGGATGCTTAGAGCACATAGATTGAGCTGCGGCCATGAATCGGCCATCTCAGAAATCTCCGGAGTGCCCCTTCAAGTGCAATATGACAATAATGGTGCACATGACTTGCCGTCTGAATGCCGTTCTTCAATACGGCGTTTTTTGGAAGTGGTCTTCTCTCCGTGATCTGTCTGTGCAGTGCGTGAAGAGGTTGACTGGCAATCCTGGAGACATTGCAGATACAAAACAAAATGTTTAGAAAAGAGAGTTGAAATAAATTGCCATTACTGCTCTAGCATGGAGCCTAAACAGGTCCATTATTTCACAACACAGTTCAATCATTTTCTTTCTACACCACTGTTGCTTTATGGAAAGCATGGAAGAAAAAGATTAATTAATGTAAAAGCAAAGATATAGAAGGCAAGCTGAAAAAAGAAATAACAGCACATATGTAAACTTTCACAACAGCCGTCGACGTAGGCAACAAAGATGTGCCTAGAGTCGTGTTCGGCGCTGGTATTGCGAGCTGCCACAAAATGCTTCCACTGGGAAACGGATTGATAGTAGCAGCCGATCAGACTGAACATATCTATCTAATCCTCTCAGAAATTAGCAATTCACAGTAAAGATACCGCAGGACGAGAAGAAAAATGGCATTGTGTCAGCCAGCCGAGGACGCATCACTCGCATTTACTGCCTTGAATGGCCTGTGGCATTGCCTCTCAATAGGAGGATGAAACGCTACTCTAGCCAGACCTAGTTCTCAGTAATGGCAGTCGGCGTTGAAATCTGACAAGGTAATGCGCACCACTAAAATAAACCTTTGACAAAAATTAGGACATGTCATGTCCGGTGCCATTTTAACCGGCACATTTCTCAGCTAACTGTTTAAAGTTGGGCACCTGTGGTAACATCATTCTCATGCCCATAATGCAGTCTATCATAATCCTGGCACTTGGGAGTCATCTGGCTGACCAACTGCCACTGCTGGACCGTTATCACGACCGAGAATGATAGCTTCTGCTCACAGGTGGCATGTGTGGCACCCTGCCTACAGCAGTCAGTGTCTTTTGACAAGCCACAGTGCTCTTTATGACTGAGCTAATATGTCATTACAAAGCTTTGCTAGTCATGATAGCAAAGCTTTGTAATAACAAGGTATGATAGGATGCCCTGAGGCATAACAGGGACTAATTCCCTCATACTGCTCTGAAAGGAACAAGTTTGACTTCTTTCTCTGTTCGTTTATATAGAACACTGTCCAGAGGTATGCTAGACAAATGGAAGAGCCCCAATGATTTCTAATCAAAATTGTGCAAACCATTAAATCAATAATTCGGCCCAAAGTTCAGACACAACAAAGTTGAACACATGCCAAACTTTGGGGAAAATATTAATCAAGGACTCGGTCAACATCTGTGCGGGTGGCTGGGTGGCACACAGCAGACATGGTATCTAGTACAGTCATGCAGAAACTAAATAGTTCTATGCGAGCGGGCATTTTTTTTTTTTGAGGAGCGCATGACTGGTGGTTAACGTTCAATCTAAC